>JASCZW010013307.1:0-26044 GCA_034211315.2 Aedes japonicus
ATTTACAGACTTTTCATTTTTGTTGCAGACTTTTTTAACGATGCAGACATTTAGCAGACATTTTATTTATGTTGCAGACTTTTACAGACATTTGACATATTTTTCAAATTTCAAATAAAGGTATTTGAGTGCACTGGAACTGTTTTCAAATGTCAACTATAGGTTGGTGCTTACCTTGTGCTTAACTTTACCGCCTCAATTATTGACGTGTGCAAGCTTTGGTCTGATGCTGTCATTTTTGTTATCTTGCTCACTCTCATTGAAAACTTGAAAACAAGAATCAATGTCATTTTTTCCGTGAGAACAAGTAGGAAAGTTTCGATTTCGAAATAGTGTTGTCAGCTATCACCAAGAAAGAAAGAGTGAGAAAGTGCGACCGTAAACATCCGGATGTTTTGTTTTTAGCGCTTAAAGTTGGAAGTGAAGCTGCCATTTTATTCCGGTGCGAAAATGTTTAAAAAATCACAGAAACCCAAGGGAAACGCGAAGAAAAACCCGATAACACAATATTTTAAAGGATCAGGTAAGCTATTAGTTGTTAGTTATTAATTTCTGGGATTCAGTAATCCATGCTTGTAGGCACTATTGGTAAAAATCAAATCGACTCGTCTATGGAATCCGTTCTGAGTCGATCTATCGCGCTACCACCACCTTCGCCAGTCCTAGAATCCGCGGGTCTGGGTAGCTCCGCTAATCCACCCTCGACAGGTATCGACATCGCTGGTCCTAGTAGATCCTCCGGTCCACCATCGATTTCGCTATCAAATTTTACTTGTGATCCTGATCACGAAACACGTTCACGTAAGTAAATTTAGTGTAATGGCACATAAGAATCATTATAAGCTAGCTCTGTTTATTAATTTAAATATTATTTATTTGTAGATGCTACTGACCCTATGCAATCCACTGTCCTGATATCGACCATTATTGGTACTGGTCCGAGACGATCCGACGCTCCACTCATGAAATTCGACAAAATTCCTGATTTGACTCGATCCGCTGCACCACCCTCTACTGTCCAATCAAATTCGTCGTCCGATAATTCATTCGATGAAGATGTCATATCAAATTCACGTAAGTTCAAATCTGATGTGTAGACTGTGCCTTCTAGAACCCCTCGTAGCGACAAAATAAACCGAAGAACAATCGCGTTATTGCATTGAATTCACGAGCTACGTGCAAATCAATTGGTGATGTTAGAAAACGCGACTGCTCTACGAGGGTTAATTTTCTCACCTGCGCTTAATACTTTTTCAAGAGATCAAGAGATATAAAGAGTACGATGGACAACACTAAAACTTAAATAACTATTGACTATTTAATGGTACATTGGTCAACTTTATAAATGATGTTCGGTCTATTCTGTTATATTTATAAACCATTGTTTTTTTACAGCTAACCTAACTGATGAAGACAAATCGACAAAACCCACAATCAAGAAAGCCAAACGTAAGTTAGTGAAATTCTATTGTCAGCATTAAACTCAATAATAACATATATTTAATTTTTAGTAACCGACCTTTCGACAAGTGATGACTCTGAAAACGGCATTCCAAAAAGTAAGTGCATTTCCGTTTCCTCGATTACTTAAAGAAACTTTAAGGCATCGCTCGACAAATTTTTATCTGTTTAACCTGGTGGTTTTCCAATGAACTGGTGAAAAATACAAAACAATATGTTATAAATTATTTGCATTTGCAACGGGTAAACCAACCTAATTTGTACCTTATGAAAAACCACCTCCCTTAGCTCAGTCGATTCCCGGTCGGGTTCTAGGAATTTTTTGTTAACCAAAATTTCTCGACTGCCTGGGCATAGGGTATGATTGTACTTGCCACACAATCATATTAATGCAAAAATGATACCTGGCATCAAAAGCTTTCAATTTATAACTGTGGAAGTGCATTTAGAACACTGTGTTGAGAGCAAGCAATAAGCGAATTTTGAAAGCAAAAAGCTTGAAATCGAAAAAGATTTTTCATTAAAGCTTGACTGACAAACGTAAGCAATGGCTTCTTCCGTAAATTTCTCGTGGTTATTGGTAGCCTATGTAAGCCTCCAGTACTAGCGGATAGGTGAACACTTCCTCTTCGGAATGACCGTGGTGGATTGATTAGGTGAGTTTTCAATGATGAGTCATTTACGGAAAAAGCCATATTCCTTCCTTACCATAGTCCTTGTTTCAGTATAGGTAGAGGGAGAAGGGTCAAGTGTGCCACCCTAATGACTGGCCCACAATTGATATGTTGCGGATACGTTTGCGTCTGTCAAATTTTCGAGGGTGACCCTTAAGTATTGTTCGTTCTCAGTGTGTCATATCATAGATTTCCTAAGAGTTTGTGCACCGAACTACAAGATAATGTCATTGCATTCTTGTACTGTCAGTATAACTAATATTAAATCGTTATTTTAAATTCATAGATTTTTCAAATCTTATGTTATGTTCCCGCATAACGAAAAACAATTTGCTATATAGTCAAAACTATATTTAAAATGCAACATATATTATCACATTATATGTTATTGTTATCGAAAAGTTTAATCTCGTTTTCACCATATAACCTCTACATTAACACATTATGTTAATGCATGCCATATTGTCATTGAAAGGTTTATTATTGTCTGCACACGGCCTGGATTCTATACCAACCTTTTGGCATAGAGTTCCGCAAAAAATTGGTTCGTGAAAATTCCCACTTTTTTATGGTAACCTAACTTAACTGCCTGTTCAGTATATTGTTATTTGGCCTTTTACCATATGACATATTGTTGAAACTGCATAGGAGATTGTTGGTTAATAGTTGTCAACTGAAAGTGTGAATGTCGTAACAATAACGGAAATGGTCGTCAACATTAAGGGTAACAATTCAAGAATGGTTTATGTTCATGCGGGTTGAAAATGCTATGGGGCAAGAGTGCCCACCCCACGGTGCCATTGAAGTTACTAAAACTTATTTTATTCGATATATTATACATGTATAATGCTGATCGCTTTCTTTTTTGCACAAATAACCAATTTTCTAAAAAGTGTTCAATAATTTATTATACAAATGAAGGGGTGACACTTTTTACCCGTATTAGAAAGATTTGTAAAAAAAATTATTTTCGATCAATGGAATTAATTTTCTGTTTATTTTCCATGTTAGCCTTTCACTTTATAATAAATAATTATGTTTCAAAGCACGTTTAATGAACAGTGTTACAAAAATTCAGAAACCCCTATTTTATTATGCCCAAATATTACAATAATACAATTTTCAATGCATGGCAACATTGACAACATAATTTTTCTTATTTTTTTTCCACAACTTCGTTAAGGCGAAATTTTCTATAACGATTAATTAGAACACAACTTATTGTTCCGTAACAAAAATTAACAGCAGCATTACTGCCGTGTTCTAAGCATAATTGTCTCGTGTTCTATGTTAGCCTTATAAGCTGCTAAAACTTGTGTTCTTAGGGGTTTATTGTGCCTTTATTATATAAATATATATTTATATATAAATATATATATATATATATATATATAGAGATATATATGCATATATATATATATATATACATATATGTATATATATATATATATATATACATATATATATATATATATATATATATATATATATATATATATATATAGTATATATATTATATCCTCGTTACTTATATCCTACATATATGAGCAACTTTCACGACATTTGTATGAAAATTAATATGCAGTGTTTGCTTACTGTTTTTCTATATAGAATCACCGAAAAAATATACAAAGACCAACTGTAAAAAATATATCCGTAAGTTTTCTGCTACCTGGTTATCCAAGTTCACATGGCTAGCATCCAGCACAAAGGGGGAAACATTTGCGTATTGCAAGGTGTGCGATAAACACATCAGCGCCACTGGAGGTTTGCCGGACATGATTAAGCACGAGGAAAGAGAGAGTCATGTTAAGAAGTCAAAGGAGCTCGCACTTAGAGTACCTAAACTTGACAGCTACGTAGGACCATCAAGAGCGACTAAGGATGCGGAAGTACAGATGTGTGCATGGGCGGTTGAAAACAATAAATCAGCAACAGATATTCAGGAGTTTGCCAAACTAGCGAAAGTAGTATTTGCGGATTCGGTGGTTTCCAAAAATATTTCACTTGGTCGGACTAAAGCTTCTGCCATTGTTGAGAATGTTCTCGGCAAAAGTCATCACCAAGAGCTTGTTGAAATGATGCGGAACACTTGTTTCAGCTTGCTGATCGATGAATCTACTGATATTGCCTGCAAAAAAGCGTTGGTAATGGTGGTGCGAATACATTCTTGGGATAAAGAACAGCTCATTATAAGAGACTTCTTTTACCAAGTGCTTGAAATGGTTGAAGCTGATGCTACTACCATCTTCAACAAAATTGTGGAGATTTTTGAAAAAGACCAGATACCGTACAAAAGGAATTTAGTGGGATTTGCTGCAGATGGTGCGAATGTCATGTTCGGTGGCAAACACTCCGTTGTTGTATTGCTGAAACAAGTCTGCCCGAAACTTGTTTTGATTAAATGTGTATGTCACTCGTTCGCGCTGTGCTCTTCATATGCCTGTAAGCATGTTCCTGCGTATGTTGAACAACTATGTCGTGATATCCATAACTTTTTAAATAACTCTCCGTTACGAGCGGCCAAGTTCAATGAGCTTCAAGATATAATGAACTTGAAGCCTTTGAAAATGCTACACCCATCGGCCACTCGATGGTTATCATTGGAAGCCGTCGTTAATAGAATGTTGGAAAGGTATGAGGTGCTGAAGGTGTATTTTAGTTTCCAAGATGCTTCTGTTGATGGGAAACAAGCCGAAAAAATGAGAGAAATTCACGAAAAGCTGTGTAATCCGCTCACCATGTTATATCTCAACCTGCTTGGATACGTCATTCCGAAAATCAACAAACTGAACCGGATGTTTCAATCGGAAAATCCAAAGGTATACCAGCTATATTCGGAAACTGAACGCCTCGTACGGACTATCCTTGACAACTTTATGAGACCTGAGTACATGGTTAACCTCAAAAATGTCGGAGATGTTGTCCTCGAACCGAAGCATTACTGTGAGTTGGAAAACATGTACATGGGAGTAATAGTCCAGAACCTGCTTGAGGAAGGTGTTGGGAAAATTCCTGCTGAAGACATCCACGCGTTTAAATTGGCAGCAATGAGTTTGTATATTTCTTTAGTCAACCAAATAAAAAAGCGCTTGAGTCTGGATGATGAGGTGTTAAAAAACATCAATTTATTGGATCCTAAAAATGTCAAGCGTAGGATTCACTTAACTGGTTACAACCTGTTTAGGCATTTCATGCACTTACCATCCATTGAAAATCTCCAAAAAATGGATGATGAATTCCGGGAAATACTAAACCTGCAATGGGAAAAGGATGTCGACTTCGAAGATGGCGCTAGATTCTGGGGCAGAGTTTTGTCGATGCAGCGGATCGATAATAGTATGGCGTATCCTAATCTCCGGACATTAATCCCAGTGCTCCTATCACTGCCCCATTCATCTGCTTGCGTGGAAAGAATTTTCTCATCTTACAATATCAACAAAACCAAAGCGAGAAATAAACTAATTACGTCCAGTATGCAGGGCATACTTTCTGCTAAAGAATACGTTAGGACGCACAAAACAGCGTCAGGAGTCGTTAATGTTTCCGAAGCCGCCAGGCGCCGATTCACTAAAAATATGTATGCGATAAACGATTAGACTGTGCGACAAAGAAACAGAACCAATGAAAATTTAAACAGAAGAGATACGTAAATTAAGATATATTCCCAGTGATAGAGAGCCTGCAACAACCTACGTGGGGTAAAGGATCAACAGGGATGATTAATGCCGCATAACATCCGTTTCAGTCACAAGAAGAGCTACAATAACGATGCTAAAGGTAAACACGTTTCGAAGGTTGATCCTTGACGAGTCAATTTTCATTTTGTTATTTCAGAACGAAGTCAGAGATCCCAGTTTGAGTTCAAACCACGTCACCGAATAAGAGCTTGGCGGTGCAATGAAATTGTTTTATCAATCCATCTACCACAAAAAAAAACAATAACAATACAGTTAAATAAGTCCAAAATGGGTAAGTTTAAAAAAATCTTATATCTTATACTAGACTGAAATATACGAACACGATGTAACAAAAATATTTAAACAAAAATATAACTTTTCAATACCGATTGATAAATCGGAGATACGCAAGTTGAAGGCCATTTGACTTTAACTATAAAAAAACAACCAAACATTTATTTTCAAAACAATAAGTTTCATAGTAGTGTTTTTTTTATTAAAGAAAAAATAAAATTTTGAATTCAACATTTTGATTTATGTAACGAAAAATTTACTCTGTAGTTCATTGTAATTCAATGGTTACTTTAGGAAAAAGAAAAAAAAGTCTATTGGATTTATCAAATGAAAACTAAATTTTGATTTTAAAATACAAATCTGGAAAGAACGTCAGAGGAAAGAAAACTAACGAAAATTATGTCATCTATGCAAATTAAATGTCACTTTAAAATAATGAAACAATTGTGTAGGATTGTAAAAAAATAGATGCAAAAAGGTTAACATAATCACACAAATAGCAAAAATGACATAACTCGCTCTCTTGTTACGTTTTTCGTCGACAGATTGGTAATATTGTAAAAAAAAATATTTACAGACTTTTTTAGACATTCCCAGACATTTTAAATTTTTATTGCAGACATTTGGAAAAAAATATCTGGCATCCCTGTTCTGCAGTAAGGCTCTGGTAAATTGTTTTGGAGGCACTTTTTCATCTCTTTTGATTTTATTGCAGGAAGGTAATTGTAATTCTAATTGAAATTATAATATATTCGATATTTTGTTTGATTAAACTTTGTCTCAGGTAGAAGAAGATACAGGACGATTCTATCCTTAAACAAAAACGATGAGCGGTTACTGGCACGAAAGCGACATTTCATCGTGTAGCGAGTCCGATGGGGAATTTATTTCAAACGAAGTGATGCTCCCGATTTGTGGAAGGGTAGCTACCGGAAACAATGCTTCAAGTGCTTCGCTAAGCGATAGCGATGGAAAAAGAATGAAAACGGAGTGGTTAACTGGATCTTGGCCATTGAAGGCATTTGATGGATCTCTTCCTCCCCACAAACGGAAGACGGAGTGGGTACGATTTCGCGATCAGTTCGTTCGTACAGGCACTGGTAAGGCGGTCGGTTCCCGTAATTGCTCAAAAGCTCTACGAAATGTCACACATTTGGAACAATGACATGGCGCAAATCATCAGCTACGGTAAGCATTTGGACTATATTAGGTCCGAGGCGAAAAAGTCAAGCGACAAAGGAGACAACGAGAAGAACCCTATCGAACCAGTGGATAGTGTCGGTAGGGAGTCGGCGTACAAAGTAGTCAATGCTTTGCACGCACGGAAACGTTCGCAGTCGGGCCGTTTCGAACCCTACAGGCGGAATGAATCTAATCGCCAGCGCCCCCAAACGGGATACAAGAATGGAACAAACTGCTTTAAATGTGGAAGAGCTCATGGCCCAAAAGAATGTAAAGCGTTTCGAGCTAAGTGCTTCAATTGTGGCCTTTTGGGTCATTTTGCTGAGTATTGCTATGCAGCTGGTAACACAAGGATGACGAAACACCGGGATGCAGTTGATGACGCCAAAGAAGAAGCCAGCCGAATTAACCAGGTATCTATTGAGAATAGCGTTGCTTAGTCTTTTCCAATGCATGGTTTCATCTAAGCATTTACATTTGTCGAATTCATTTTTACAACATTTGTGTGGATTTGAATAAATTTCGTAGCTATTATCACTGCTAGTTTCATGTTGTATTTCTGGATTATCGCTGTCGTAATCTTCTTAAAGCTCAAAACACTTTGATATGTAAAATAATGAAGGATGTTTAATGTGTAAAAGTTTATTGATAAGAAATCGATGAATCAGACTTCACTACGTGTGTGAATGATAACTTTATCTTAATTTATCTGTTATCATTCACAGTTGGTTACCGGTTGTACCATTCGTCCAAAAAAAGAAGATCCTAGATTGGTAGAGTGCATTATTGGATCCGAAAACTTCAAATTTTTGATTGATTCAGGAGCTACTGTCAATACGATTTCAAGTCGAAAATGGCAAGCGATTAAACAACGGTGTCGAACTGTTATTCAGGATGTAACAGTTTACCCTGAAGAAGTTCTTCAAGGCTACGCCAATCAGATCTCTCTCGGTGTCGAGTGTTCGTTTAAGGCATACATTGGGATCGTGGGTAATTTGAAACCTTTGAAACTAGCAAAGTTCTTTGTCGTTAAGGGTACTGAGTTATCGTTGCTAGGTTACAATACAGCACACGAGTTAGACTTATTGCGGATTGGTCCTTTTGAATTTGTCAACTATCTTGAACCTGAGAAAACGCTGAGTAGTCCTAAATCCCAAAGCTCAGTAATATTCCCTAAGATCCCTATAAACGGAGTAAAATTTAAAGTCGATGATTCGGTTACGCCAAAACAAATCATCAGATACAACATTCCTAAAGCATTTGAGTGGGCAACGAATATGCGGTTGAGTTCTATGGAAGCGAAAGGAATTATAGAAAGGGCGGATAGAGAGAAGGATGTGATCTCATACGTATCTCCCTTAGTGCTTGTGCCAAAAGGTTCTAACGATTTTCGTATCGTTGTCGACTACCGGGCAGTAAACACTGCTATTGTACGCGAACCATATCCAATACCGTGCCTCGAGAAGATTTGGACAGAAATTCCGAATGGAAACGGAACGCTTTTCTTCACCAAATTAGACTTGAAAGACGCCTATTATCATATCGAAATTCAGGAACAAGTGCGTCATCTCACTACTTTTGTGACGGCCAATGGGTTAATGCGTTTCACAAGATTGCCTTTTGGATTATCATGCGCACCTGAGCTTTTTCAACGCACAATGGAGAGGCTTCTCATAACATGTAAAAACATAATTATATACCTGGACGATATTTTAGTATATGTCAAAACATTGGAAGAGTTGAGGAAATGTGTAGCGGAGGTTAAGAGTGTACTCAGTAACAATAACTTGACTATTAACGAGGAAAAATCCGTATATGAGCAAACCAAAGTTGATTTTCTTGGTTTCACGATTGATGGAACTGGAATTCTTCCCACCAAAACAAAGATTTCAGACATCCTGCTTTTTGAACGGCCTAAAGACAGTTCCCAGTTGCGAAGTTTTCTCGGAATGATGACGTTTATCAGCCCGTTCATTAAGAACTTCTCCACAAAACGAAGCCGCTTCGCGATCTCGTAACAGCTAATTCACAATTTAAATGGGAAAGCTGCCATCAGGAAGCATTCGAGAGCCTTAAGGCAGCCGCCGAAAACCATTTGATAAAAAGAGGGTACTTTGATGACAAGGATAAGATCATTCTGTATATCGATGCGTCACCGTGGGGATTAGGAGCGGTGTTGGTGCAAGAAGGGGACGATCCGGAGAGACGTCGTATCATTGCTTGCGCATCAAAAAGCTTAACAGGTGCTGAAACCCGTTACCCACAACTGCACCGTGAAGTACTAGCCATAGTATGGGCCATGGAGAGATTCTCTTATTATCTGCTAGGACGGAAGTTCATACTTCGTTCGGATAGTGAGGCTCTAATGTTCATGACAAAAAAACGCGGTCATAAGGATATAGGGAAGCGAATATTGTCAAGAGTTGAGGGTTGGCTATTAAGGATGGACCATTTTCAATACGAGTTTGAGCATGTAACGGGCCAAGACAACATCGCCGATGCTGCGTAGGACCATCGTGTGACTTCAGAAGAGGAAGTACACGTTTTTGGAGGCATTCTTTCAGGTACACCTGCCCATTGACAGGTTTTCATGAATGTGGTGCCCATTGTAAGAAATACATATTTAATTAATTTCGGCCAAGTCATTTGAAAATGATGCAATTCGATTCCGTGCACCCTCCGTCTCATGACACTGGAAGAAGAGTTAACCTCGTAATTGAGGGGTCTCCCAGACAACAAAATCCACGTATATTATAAGTTGTCAACTGTTTTCGTAATCGAGTTGACTTGACATCGTATGCGATGCTGGATTTCCGAAAAAACTGACGTGGTTAAAAATCCTAGAGGGTTTGAGCTGTTTAGTGGAATACTTGTTACTATAATTTAGAAGAAAAATTAGTAATCTCCATTTAATTCCAACTTCCTTTGCTTATCTTCGACAGATACGCGTATTTCGTCTACAATGTGCAGACTTCTTCAGTGTCTCGTACTAATAACTCGACTGGTAGTACTAATAACTTAGTGACGTGGTTAGCCAAAGCAACGATGGATCGAGTGATGTACGTCGTCGAGTCCCTTCAAATCTTGGAGAGGGTTACGGCAAGGTGATGGATTGTCATTGGTGACCGCCGATAACGACACCAGCAGATTATGGCTGGAAATCGTGCCTACTTTGGACTCCGAAGAACGCTAAGATCGAACAAAGTTCGCCGAACCACAAAGTTGATCATCTCGAGACATTAATTAGACCGGTAGTTCTCTACGGCCACGCAACATGGACATTGGCTAGTGGAGGACCAACGCGCCCTTGGTGTCTTTGGACGGAAGGCGCTGCATACGATCTACGGTGGACTGAAGATGAAAGACGGAACGTGGAGGAGGCGAATGAATCACGAATTGCATCAGTTGTTAGGAGAACCTCTCATCGTACACAAAGCTAACATCGGTTGACTACGAGGGGCTCGGCATGTCGTAAGAATGTCGGACGACAGCCCTGTTAAAGTGGTTCTCGAAAACAAACATACGGGCATAAGAAGAACGACAGGCACAACAAACCGACGACGGGCGCGCAACGAGCAAGGTGGATCGATCAAGTAGAAGGCGGACAGCGAGGCTGACGAGGTACAGCCATGGATCGAATAAAATGGAAACAACTTCTGTGTACAGCAGCCTTGGTCTGATTGGTAAGTTAAGTAAGCGATGCGATTAATGTGTGACGCAGTACGATGGCGAATATAAGACGAAAATTTGCATTCTCTACGATAAAACTCAAACGTAATGCAGACCACAATTATATGCAATTTTGATTTAAAATGTAAGAATTTACGGTGATTTCTGAGCTCTCTACACGAGTTCTAGTTTCCTGGGTTTGGTTTGGTACCAAAATTAGACAAGTTTTTAAAGGGGTAGTTCACTCTGCAATTTTCAATTAAATTAGGTTTTTTTTAGTATCGAAAGTCTGACTAAAAGTAAATTTGTACGCCCTTCGTGCGTCGTTAGCATGCCTCTAGTGTTGTGAATTGAAAAGCTTTGACAGTGGTTTGTTTAAACTTCCATAGAGAACAACTGGTGCAAGTTCGACCAAAGTAGTCGATCGTGTTCCGAAATAACGTCAAATAAAACTCGCAAAAGCAAAAACAATATTGTGCACAAACACCTGGAAAATCTGGATTGGTCCGGTTCCAAGCTGGCTAAAGTGCTGAAAATTCCTAAAACAACAGTTTGTCGAGTGCTCAAAACCTACAAGGAAACCCTGAGTGTGGAAAGGAATCAGCGGACCTACGTAAAAACCGGAACCAGAGATCGTCAGCTGCACAGCAAGATGTTGAAGTGCGTTAGAACCAACCTCGGTCTTTCAATCCGAGATGTCACCAGAAGGTACAACGCCAAATTTCAAACATCAGGTCAAAGGTCGGAACAGGTCGTACAAAGCCAGTACACATCCGAACCGGCACATGAAGCAGAATTCCGTGGCCAAAAAGCGTTCAAGGCTCTTGCAAGACCGCGTTTTGACCAAACACTAGGGCTACACTTTGATCGATGACGGAACATACGTCAAGCTTCCCGGTCAAAAGTTTTACATCGCGACTGGACATAGGGATGTGCCGGGAAGATTCAAGTTCGGCTGACAAGTTTGGCAAGCGAGTTGCAGTTGTGGCTTGAGAACGGAAGCATTCGTCACATCATCGACGATGGCATCCCAAGTTTACATCGAAGAATGCCTGAAAAAGCGTGTATTGCCGTTTATCCGCAAACATAAGAGCAAAGTCATCTGTTGGCTCGATTTTGACCAGCTACCACTACTCCAAGGTGGTTCTGGAGTGGTGTGCTGCCAACAAGATCGAATTTGTCTTCAAGCTGTTGAATCCTCCGAATTGCCCGGAATTTTGACCAATCGAAAAATACTGGGCAAATTCAAAACAGCGACTTCGACGAAGCGGCGGGCAGTCAAGGACATCCAGCAAATGTGGACAGTTATTGACGGAGCGGGTGATCTTTTCAGTTGCAACTATTACCACGTATTACCAGATGGCTTTTCTTCACTTTTCATACAGTCTGTGGCATCCTGTCATTTGATATACACGTTTCTCGGGCACGCCGGCAGTTTTTCGGCAAAAATGACAAAAATGCTAGTACAGAAAGGTTTGAAGAAGTTCCGATCACAGCACAGTTCTCTGATAGGCTGCCGTACACTTTATTGTTATTTATTCATTTATTCATACGGGATATCCTCTTGTAAACAACCGAATAATTACTCGTATTATTAGGTTTTCATTTGGAAGGTGATGTGGACGGTGTCTTGTTATTGGTCAAAAAGCTTCGATCATCGAAAGTTGACAGGATCATATTAAATGACAGTTTTGGGACCCGGCTCGTCGAATTCCTCAGTTTTCTCACTGCCCTGGCCATTTTATGAGTGTGCATAAAGTGCAGCTCCGACCTGAGATTTAAAAAAAACTGGTATCCGCGGCCTGGGTTTTGAAATCGAAGTGTGCTGTGCGACTTGCGATCCGCAGTACATAAGTTCCTGTCCGTTAATAGATAGCCATTCTTTTGACATAAATCGTCGTATAATATTCGTCCGGAGGTTACTCGGAATTGGATACAACGGGCTAGCAAAGTTTGCACTTTTATGTGCCCCATTGTGAAAACCACGTACTACAAACTGGTCTAGATCATCGTATCTTTTTAAGTTGATGGAGAAACCGGAATATTAATATAGCTTTATGTGCATTAGATAACGCAGAAAATTCAGTGTTTCTTTTTATATGTGCAGGAAAAATTGACTGCTTCTCTTTATTATCCATTATTTTTAGTCAAAATTTACACAGATATAAAGAAACATTGATTTTTTTTGCGTTATTTACTGCACATAAAGGGAATGCTAGATTTGGCAGACAATAATGGGATATTTCATGTACATTTAAGCCAGATAACGCCTGAATCTAGCCTCTTGTATGAAAGACTTCAAACATTGTTGTATGGCACATGAAAAATTGCAAACAATTTCGTTGTTTTCGCCTACGTTGGGTTGGAATTAAACGAAGGGAAATTTTACACGCTTCTTAAAATTAATCATTTTTTTCTGTGTATGTACCAATCACATGAAGACTATATCAAATATGTAGATCGGAATTTCACGTAAAAGTTGCCTGATTCTGCCAGTGGCTTTCACTCAAATTTTACATAAGATATACATGAGCATTATGTAACAGATAAGTGAAAAAAAAGGGTGGATGAAAATCACTCATGTATTCACGTGAATCGAACGTGAAGGTTTTTCAAAGTGTACTTTGTCTTACGTCACCTTTGCGTACAACCCCATTGGGCCTTGTAGTTTTTTCAATAAGGTAACTTTCATCTATCTACACGGGAAAAAATCCGGTGCTCGAAACTAGCAAAATGGTTCATGATATCATGCAAAACGTATTTTTTCATGTTATGAATATACACCATGAATAAAAGTCATGAATTCATGAATCAGCTTACTATGATCCAACGTAACGCCACTATGGCGTTATGTTTTTGATTTTTGATGGTGAAAGTGGCAACTAGATTCATGAAATCATGAAGCATCTGATTAGAAACCATAAATTAGATTCATGAAAACATGCACTACTATTCATGATTATTGGCACCTGTCATTTATGAATCCAATTTAAGTGACGAAAACGGACAGTTTGGTTCATGATATCATGAAGCATTTCGTTTGGAACTACGAAAAAAAAACATGAAAACATGAACATTATTCATGATTCCATACAGGTACCATGAAGCGGGTTCATGGTAACATGAAACATACTTATGAATATGAGAAAAAACGGATTCTTTCAGGAGTTTGATAAGTAAACGCATTTTTTTATTTCAGTTTTTGATTTAGATTCAATTTAAGTATATTACGGAAATGGCATGAATACAAAGGAAAAGAGGATTAACAATCGATAGCTTTCAGCAAATCACGTGTGCTCTTTGGCAGCTCCACGATCGAAGCTGGTATTTTAAACATATAGGTTTGTAGAAACAGCCACAGTGGCCTAGTACACGCCGGATACTGCAGGTTCAACACGTACGTTACGTGCATGCTCATACATCTGGATTGCAGTATGTTTTCTGCTTTGTACTCGGAGCCGCCGAAAACCACGATAATGGATTTATCGGGTCGCGATGCTCCTACCGTGATTATTTGCGGCTGCATTTGGACATTTTCAAATTTTGTCCGAAGAAACTCCAATCGCTGGTTGATCTTCACTTCGACGTCACCCGCAGTCTACATGAAAAAAAAAAAGAAAGTAACCATACAAATATGAACTCAACAACAAAATAGCAAAAGATTGTTGAATTTTAAAAACATTTGTTAATGACAATCGTAATCACAGTTTTAACCCTATTTTGTTTACGAGAAGTCTCGTTAATAAAGCAATAAAAAAACTGTTTTGTTTCTTGGGTAAATTAAAAAAAAAATTACTTGTTCCACCGTTAATTTCGAAAGCGAATCGCTTTCCGGCCATCTGGTAGGTGATGTAGATGAGACGGAGAATACTTCAATACCGCATTTACCGATTTCATAGTTATGCGGATCAACTACATATGCATCCAGGTCTTATATGTATATGTATGGCAGACAAATGTTATCACTTCATTACAATCACTTCACAAGCAATCGTCATCAATGGTTCCAAAACCATATTTTTCAATGAAGCGATAACTTCAAACACCATTGCACGATTATAATTAGGCAAGCTGTGCAGAAATATGGTGAATGCTGTTCCAGTTTTCTGAATTGATGTTATTAGATCATCATCAAGATGCCTTCGCATATCCTGCCATAAGTCCTCGTGTTGATTCTCCTCATCAACTATGGTATCACAATTTCGTGGTGTTGATAACTGCTCGGAATTAGATTCATTCCTGTGGTCTGAAGCATCAGCAACGCTAAAACAAAACAAAATAAATAAAAATTATCCTTTTTTTATCATATTTTTTTGTGAAATTAGGGTAAACAGCGTAATTTAGACACTCTTAAAAACCACCTTTTATTTGGACACTTCAATTTGATTTTGCTGGGAGTGTCCAAACTGAAAATAGTTGAAGTTATTACCTGTTATCTACTGGTGCAATATGTAGCCTCTTAGATCTCCAATCTTACGGTTCAATTTGAGGGTGTTCCTTTCTTAGATGGCGTACAAAACATCTACTGTTTGTATATTTTTCTGCCACAGTTTTCTTGGACGCATTTGAAATGACTGTGTTGGTTCAGATGGTGAGGAGTGACACTTGACAAATGTGCCATCAACACTTTTGCTTCAGGGAATCTCCGATTGCGAAGGAAACATACTAGTCCAGAGTTACTCATGGCGGGTGGTGTTGACTATAATAAATTGAAATAAAGGTTGTACACACAAAAAATAAATCTTGTTTTATTAAAAGTTTTGCGCTGTACTTCTGAAAAGTGTATATTTTTCATTATATTAAAAGTAAAATTGTCTACAACGAAAATTCCTTGTTTGATTTGAAAGTGTTATGTTTCGGTTCAGTGTGTAAATTTAAAAGTCATTTTTTTTACCATGAAAATTGTAGAACTGTCAAATCCACCAACACAAAAAGCAAGCCGTCTTCGTTTGATAGAAAAAAAATCAGGTTTACCTGTCAAAGTCGTCCTATTCTTTTCATCCGTCCGGGAAAACATTGAAGCTGCTCATGGATATTGTTCTGCTTAGGTAAGGAATTTATCGAGGATGTTAAGGTGAGACTCGGTGGTTTATTTTCTTTGGAAATTGCTTTCGAAGTTTAAGCCTTATACGCTCTGACGGATTACTTCTTCCACAGATTACACCAGCTCACCGGATAACCTAATAAGTTATCTCGAATCTTTCACCGGCAGCGAATTGGATCCGAACTACGAGTCCGTCCGAGCAAACCCCGTTGACGAACGGTCCATCGTCCAACGATTCGCTCTCGAAGTCTGATTTCTAGGCGACGTCAGGTATGACGAGGCTAGCGCAACGACAACGACGGAGGGCATCGGGTCCGACACTCCTCCGGCCGAAATAAAAGCGAAGACGCCTTTGATGTGCGAACTGGAAACCACCGGCGTAAGTGACTACTTTCAAGCCTGATTTTTTCATGGCAATTGTGAGAACCGTCGTCGAACAACAGTTTTATGAATTATGTCCGCCTTTTTTAAAAATAAAAATGAGCTGCAAGCAAATAGCTGTCCTATTCAAATTTATAATGATTCATCTGAAAAAAAAAATCAATTTATTTAAAACTATTTTTTATTTCAGTCTTAAAATAGCTTACTTTTATTAGAATTGCACAACGCTTCATTTTGAAATAAATATAATTTGCTTTCATTTTCAACGATGCCAGGGTTTCGATTTGACAGTTCTACAATTCGTTCTGAAAGTTTCAACTTTTAAATGAACCAAGCAGAAAAAAATTGATTTGACAGTTTGAACGTTTTTGTAGTGAAAGCTAACCGGTTTCTACGAAAAAGAACCAACGCAACTTTTCAATTTTAACAATGTTTTTTTTAATTCTAACAATCATTATTCTTTGTGTGTAGTAGTAATCTTGTATTTCGTTAGAAAAACAATGCATAAGGCGAAATTAAAACTTGCCTGCTTTTTTATTCACACACCACGCTAGATTAGTCAATATAGGGGAACTGTTCTATTTTTCATCTGATGCTCCCATATGCATCTCATTCTCAGAAAAATTGAAACATCAATTGATTGATTTCACTCCGACATAAACAGAAAAAATGTGATAAAAGTGCACGTTTACGTGAAATCGTTTCCTGTCTTCAGTGAACGTATACCTTTCAGCATTCCAAACATTCTAAACTTTGTTTGCAGAATACTGCAGAATATCTCTATAGAGATTGATCGAGGAGGTTCTGATTCTATCGTGTACATCGGCAAATACAGCTTCTAGGCCCCATTATTGTAAGGCCCCCCACACACGCTTTGAATGTTGTACAATATTGACTCCGCCCCCTGGAAATTTGGTCGAGTTGGAGTGTCTGTGTCTTACGACAGATTTGGCAAACCGTCTAACAAACCTGTCATACAACTTCGCCACAGATTCTCCGACTTTACACCAACTCGACCAAAGAGGGTAGAGAACGGATCAATCACCCCACGACCCTATTCCAATCATGGGGTTAACAAGAACTTAGGGCACTCATATTGTGTAGTATGATACTATACATAACATTGCTTTACATTTACATGTGTTAATTGCTGCTGTCTTGACATGACCGCGAATTGATAGTGACAGTGATTAACGTATAGGTCGGAAGTAAGTATGGAATTCGAAAGTCAGACTTCCGAACTTTAATTTAGTGAATAGTCTTCAAAGCTGTCGATTTACAAAGATTTTTCTAACTTACCTCCACTTTCAGTATGAAGCTGTCTTGAGTCTCTTTAACAGAAGGCTTCTAAACTATTTCCAAACTATTTAAAAACAAAAAAAATCAAACCTAAAAATTATTTGACACAAATAGCTTATAGTTTCATGTGATTTTTGAATAAAAACATTTTAATTTCACCCTAATCGAATAAAAATCAAAATTAAAAAAAACTTACCGCTAGGTTTTGTTGCTGCTTCTTTTACTGCTGCTGCGGTTGCTGCTGTGTACCGTTGCTGCTGCGACTACGCGGTAAGCTGTGCTCTTGATGTTTTCACACTATAATTAAGCACAAGTTAGTTTTTTTCGAGCATTTGTTAGGATTTTAAAACCTTACCTGAAAATTACCGCCGACCGGTAGGCATGCTTCGATTGAATTGATGAAAATTTTTGACAGGTTGACAGCTTTGCGTTACGCTTATAGAGCGACCATGAATCAAATTCATGGATACGTTTGTTTTGGTTCATGATTTTTGGAATTTTAGTTATAAAGCATGAATGAGGGTCATGATTCCAAGACTCAGCGGTATGATATTTTATTCCGAGTTGGATTCATCAAAACGGGAATTGATTTATAATAACGCTTGTGGCGATCATGACTCATTTTCTAGCGAGCAGTTGTTATTATTCATGATAATTGTGGGTTTCGTCATGATATCATGAACCATAGTCATAATGTCATGAAGTGACACATTTTATGATTTCATGAATTTTTATTCATGAATCCGGCAACGGATTTTTTTCCGTGTAGAGACTGGTTCGTCGCCGAAAGGCAAAGGATTAATGTAGTGCTTTTCCAAGAGTGAAGGTTGATCTAGTGAAGATTTTTATGTAGCTGACGATATTAATAATTCAAACCCAATTAAATTTTGCGGTGAATATTCGCTTAGATATTACAGTTAGAGCAAAGCACTGGTAGACAAAATGTCATTCTGAAATTCAGGTTTTGAAACAAGTTATCGGAAAACGAATTTAGCTGAGTTGAAGAAACTATTCGTATAAACTATAAACTTCTAAACTAATAGCAAAATATTGAACAGAACTAATAAGTTAATCCATGATAAACAATAAGATGTCTTGACAAGATGCAAGGGAAGTTTCAATGAAAACATATTTTCATCGAAGACTTTTGTCTTTCGTCTTCATTGATTAATATATCCTCATACTTGTTTTCTTAGTAATGTGTTACACAATTGAAATGTTGATTCCCAATGTAGATTTACAGCATCAAGCCTTAGCCATTTCACGCTAAAGAATTTCATTCGACGGCACCTACCAACCAGTGCCATAAATCAAGCAAATCATGGAAGCAAGCGAGTTACATTTACGCATATATTATGGCGATCATCGATGGCATTCATTACCGGCCGGCGCAGTCGCTTCCGGTCTCTCGTTGGACTGCTATACGGAACGGCCAAGAGACAGCCCTTATTAAGGAAACGTTGCCTTATAACATTCGAAACAGGAAAACGGCAACCCAAGTCATGCGTGTGCTATCTACAGTATCCTTCCGATAATCGGAGTTAAACTATATTCTTCATGGATTTTAGTTTGTTGGACTCACTAAAAACTATAATTCGACCAACGAATGTGAAAGTCGATTTACTATAATAACTTTGACACTTGCTCGTTTAGAACTTGTTGGCAGAAAACGAATTCTTCAACACTTTATCACATCAAAGAAGGCGAAGTAAAAATTGTTCTCTTCTATGATACCAGTGAATGCATGAATCATTATTCCACGGAACATTTCCTACGTGATTATCATGTGCGTATGCATACATTATCAACGAAAACGAAAACGAAAACGAAAAAGAGAGACATCGAGTCTGTAGAGCGGCCGTGAACCCTTTTCCAAGTAGCTTAGCTAGCAAGAGTGCAACAAAACACATTTGCTGCGTTTCGCATACGCCGTGAATTTATAAACTGAAAGAGGTTTAATTACATCGACGCCGGTGAACTATATTCTTCAGTTGCAGTTAGTGTCATATGGTTACCTAATAATTTTTTTTTTGCCAGCTGACAGCTGTCCTTGCATTATTACTACGGCGATTATTGTTCGGTTCGGATTCCCATAACTGACCAGTGACTAACGCTTCCACTTTATCGCAACTGTTGCAGCTTTACCCTATTTCTTTTTGGACTATATTTGGTAAAAATTAGCTTGTAACCGTCGCGGTCGTTGTCAACACCTTGCAGGGAGAAATTACGAGCTCGGAATGTCTGTGCGAGCTGCATTAATTATCCAAATATCGTGCATCGAAGCAACAATAATGGGAAATGCATGCCTCACGCGCAAAAGGCCTCTGTCGGAAAGTTGAATTGCTACCCTCCCATCGAGACCCGAAGCAAGCGGGCGACACGTCGATGTGAAAGAAAAGACAGCTTTATCATGTTGTACGGCCGTGGAGCCAAAAGAGAAGCAACGTCTAAAAAGAGCATATAAAAGTGTGAGTCACCATGGAGCAGCGATGTTAAAATTGAGAGGTAACAAAAACGGGGGACTTCTCACCGCACGATGTGCTGGGTGACATGGCACTAAACAATGGTAGGTAAATAGGCTAGAAATTGAACGCAACGATGAAATGAGTGCATGAGATCAAGTGAGAGTTTAATCAGACGATGAAGGTGGGTTCGCCGTCTGCTGTGGAAATTGTTTTAGAATTATTATGGCACGTGCCGTCGTGCGGGGTTTCTTTTGACACTTTTATCATATTTTTAAGAGACTGTGATATCTGTAATGGTTAATTGATTTTAGTAATTTTTATATGTTTCACGTAAAAAAATGAGATATATGTTTCACGTGGATGTGTGCAAAACATTTGTAAAAAAAATTAGGGGTGGGTTATATCAGGGATATAACCGCGAGATTCTCGTAGGACCGCGGTGGTGTATAGTAATAATGGTATAATTCAAGTAATAAATACATGCCATAACACATATGGTTGATAATTATTGAACTAGGTATTTTAAGTATTTGGGTACACATGGGTACATATACAACTCCTTAAATCCAAATTTTTGCAATTATTATGTTTTTTTTTGTTGTTTCTCAATAGCTTTGCGCTTCCGCTTGCGAGACTCGGAAACGTACTTCGATTGCCTTAAGGCTAATAGCTGAGACATTTTTTTGAGAACATAGTTGTCAAACTAGACATTGAAACTTATCACTCTCTGGTTTTATGCGCACAAAAATCAAACAATTCAGCGCCAACATTTGATTGAGGGCGTATCTACTTTTGTAAGCAAACACTTCATTTGCCAATTTATGGGAAGTAGAATCCAATTCCTTCAAATTGAATATATCAGCGGATGAAGATAAAGCTCCTCTTTCTTAAAGAGTGCTTCATTTGTATTTGTGACCTTTTGTTCAAGAGAAAATAGCTACGAAAGCCATTGTTTACAAAAGAAGATTCGTCCTTGCCTAAGATGGCGCTGTATTATTATTCTACTTTAACCTGTCCCCTCTTATACATTTTGCTTCATATTTTATTTTCTTAACGCCTTTCTTTCTGGGTTATGCTATTCAATGGTGGTATAGGTTAACTAAGTTAACTAAAATTTTACTCAAACAAATATTCTTTTACTGTTAAAGTCAATTGATCGTCCTGACAAGGACGGCGATAATATAACGCGTTGAAAAATAATGATAAGGTTTGTTTTTCATTAGGGCGAATCTAATATTGAAAGACTCTCTTTCATTCATATTCCAATCACCTTTACGTTTTTCATTCTACTATTTGTAGTGTATGCAAGCCAGAACTGTTGTGTTTCGATCTGTACTAAAGCATCCCCCGAAAGTTTTATAACGGCGCTGTAATAAATAAAAGAGAGCGAGATAGGAGAGAATCTCTCAATTGTAGATTCGCCCTAATGAAATAACAAACATATTCTGCATTGCTTTGTCCCCCGTACCACAACCAGACGCACTGTGGCGGGAGAGCGAAGCCTCGTTCAAACCGGCAGCATGAAGATGCTTGCGAACGCTAAACCAATTCATCACATCATGAATTTGTCTTTATTTCTTATCATTTGTTGGTTGGAACATGTTAATTTTGTAAGTGATACAGCTTTGCTTTTCAGATTTATTTACATAGGCGTAGCCAGAGGGGGGCAGAGGGGGGCCGTTGCCCCCCCCCTAACTTTTGAATCAGTTTTTAGAATTTTAATGTTTGCTTCATTTTTGTTTATTTCGCGTTAATGTTTGATAGATTGCCCCTTTGCTTCAATGAAAAAGTTCGAAGTTGTTTCGATTTTGTGACAAGAAGTGCAAAAAGTGAACAACCATGAGATTTTTTTCCAAACAATAAAGACTAAAATTTTTCTAACATATAACAACAAACCACAAACGAAACGACTCATATCTGAATTTCAGAGACAAGACAGCATGCTAATCAGAGCGAAGAATTGCAGTTGTTTTATTCCATTCAAAGATTTTATCCGTTTCTATGATCATGAGTAAGATAATAAACATGATTGACCACCCGAGGCTGCTACTTCGTTGTTGCCAGATGAGCTGTTATTACACAAAGAACCACAAGATGATGCTTGAGACTACAATACCTTCTTAACGTGAAAAAAAAAACTGGTGATCTCAATCTAATGCAATAACCAGCGCCTGCCTCGCCCGAAGGCAGGCCAAATAAGGGAAGGATATTTCAAAAGAGGGGAATCACCAACGCGATCCTACGTTAAACTTGCGGTTACATCCGAGATATAACCCACCTCTTTTTTTAATATTAATTCCTTTTTCCGATTTGAACCCATTTATTCAAATAGTGCTATTCAAGCCAATCACAAAATGGGATAGTGGTTTACTTGCTTCAGGATATGACGGCGAGCATGGTAAACCAATATTATGGATCAAAATTAATTGTGATCCCCCCCAACTGACCACCCGCCCGGCAAACCCCTTAATCTCACCAGGAAGCATTTTTGTTGTTTATTTTTCTGTGCTCACTCGGTTACTCACATCGCCGAATTATAAATAACCGAAACAATACGAAACGCGCCATGGTCGATAGCAAAAAAGTGCGTAATAAAGCATCGACACAACTTTTCACAGCCGATGCTCGAAACAAACTGTTATTTTTTTGGAAACATTTAATTTTTACAACTGTACCAATCCTATAGAAGCTGTTTAAGAACAATCTATGCGAATCCATTTAAAATTGCGGTTTAGGGATTTGGTAAAGGTAAGAGTGTGTAGATGCATTTCGTGCCTTATGGCAACTTTATGCTTCTTTTGATTTCCTGGCTTATTGGCTTAGCATCAACCGGGGGAGACTTGATCTTATACTCAATGCTATCATTATCTCGAATCCACTCAATCAATCGCTATGTTTTGGGATACATTGGATGGATTAATATTATTTGAGATAACTCAATACAGACGTCATCCAAATGTTGCATATTGACAGGCAATCTATGAAGACCCAACTAGTACCTTATAGTAAGATGCTTAGAGGTGGACTGGAAGATTCGATGAGCTACCTCAAAGATTTTTTTCTGTTTCTATGAGAGAAAAACGGTGTTTTTGCGATGTTGCTTTGTCAGTATATACACTGAAAATTTGTTTTCGTAAATTAGCTTTCACTCCTTTTGTAAACATGGAGTTTGTACATAGAACAAATGTCTCGTAAATTGTATAAAGCATTCTTAATGCTTATCATCTGGTGAAATGATATCATTGCAACTCTTTGTATAGTGCACGAAATGAATTTCATGAAGATCAACCAATTGCTGCTTTTCTTCAATCGTACTCATACATGTTGGTATTGCTCATCGGGTGTGCTGGAATCATTGATTTATTAATTTTTTTTCTCAATTATATACTGAGTCGATGTAGAAGATCTGTCAGTCAATCATGCAATCACAAGAGTTTCTTTTTTATTGATAACAAAATTTACGTAGTAGTCGACACTGGAGAAGTCTGCACATTGTAGACGACATACGCGTATCTGTCAAGATAAGCAAAGGTAGTTGGAATTGAATGGAAAATACTAATTTTGCTGCTCATTTCTAGTTATTTGTAGCAGTTTATATTGTTTTCGTAAAATGCACGAATGTTCTTGCTGAGAGACAGTTACGCATGTGGCATTGAGTACGAAGGTTCTTGAAAAGCACCAATCTATTTACAACGAATACAATGCATAGATTTGTTAGTCCTACCTGCGATTTCGTAATAAAATCAAAATTTAATTTTCAGTGTGGGTGAGAGGATCGTGGAGGAAAAGTACATTTTCAGTACAAACTGTGAACAAACTCGGTGGTTATCCTATACAAAAATCCAACCCTGTAATGTGAATAAATGGCGAACACGAAATTATTGCGACATATTCAACAGGGCATAACTTTTTTACCATTGGGTAAAAATCAACCAAATTTTGCAAACTTTTTCATTGATGTGTATTGTTTACATGCTGTCAAACTCGAAGTCGTGTTTTCCGATTTAACAAAAATGGAGGTGAACAAACGCGAGTCGAGAGATCAAATTCTTTCCAAACACCTGGAATTTCCTGACCTGTCGCACCGGCAGTTGGGAAAAATGTTGAACATTCACCATTCAACCGTCTCCACAGTGTTGAAGCGGTTCCAGGAGCGGTTGACGTTGGACCACGGTAAAGGAGCTGGAAGAAAACCGGGACCGGAGAACAAAAAGACGGAGGGAAAGGTGAAGCGGATGATTAAAGCAAATCCCAACGTCTCAAGCCGTGATTTAGCTAAAAAGATCGGCATGTCGCAGAGCTACGTCCAGAATGCAAAGAAGAGAGCTGGACTACATACATACAAGGTACAGAACTTCCCAAAACACGATGAGCGGCAACAATCGACGGCTAAAACTCGGGCATGGAAGCTCTACGAGAAGATGCTGACAAAATATGGCTGCTGTGTGATGGACGACGAAACGTATATAAAAGCCGATTTTGAGCAAATTCCGGGGTTGGAGTTTTTCACCGGCAAGAGCAAGTTCTATGTGGACGACAAATTTAAGAAGAAGAAAATGTCGAAGTTCGCCTCCAAATAGCTCATTTGGCAGGCCATCTGCTCTTGCGGACTGAGGAGTGAGCCTTTCGTGACAAAGGGCACAGTAAATGGCGAGATCTACAAATCTGAGTGCCTCGAGAAGCGCCTTTTGCCGTTCTTGCAGCAGCTCGACGAAGCTCCGATATTTTGGCCAGATTTGGCATCATGTCACTATTCTAAAAGTGTCCTGGAGTGGTATGAGGCAAATTCTGTCCATTTTGTTCCAAAGGACATGAATCCGCCAAACTGTCCGGAGCTGCGCCCGGTGGAGCAGTACTGGGCAATGATGAAGCGGGAATTTCGGAAGAGCAAGAAGACAGTCAAAGACGAGAAGGACATGTTAAGCAAATGGAAAAAAAAACTGAGAAACTGGTACCGGATGACACTGTAAAGACTTTGATGGAGGGCATCAAGCGAAAATGCGTTCAATTTTACACTCAAGGCTCCATCGATTAACTTTTCTTTTGATTTTTGAAGTAAATACATGTATAAAACTACCCTAAAATGTTGGTTTGATTCTAAAAACTATAAGAAAATTGGCATGACATTTTCGGTGTCGCAATAATTTCGTGTTCGCCCTTTTTTTTTTTTTTTTTACTTATTTATTTTCCGTCGGCCTATTTCCTCACATGGTGACAATCACCGACGCCAGGGAGACGACTCCACCACCTGGACCCTACCTAACGACTCATGATTATGAACCGGGACCAACGGCTTTACTTCCCTTCCGAAGAAGACGTGACCAGATTTTTCGTCTCAGAAAACCACCGACGTCGACTGGGATTGAACCCAGACCCACTGGGGTGCCAGTAGCAGTCACGCTTACCACTACACACCGACGCCGGCAATTGTTCGCCCTTTATTGAAACATATTTATAACAATCTTGTACACAGAAAAATCTGAAGTTTCATTTGATGAAACTGTCAAAGCATGTAAGATTGTATTTCATTTCCCACGAAGTAGCTATTTGCATGAAATAGTTCTTACAAAAACGAGCTTCTGCATACAACATTATAGACAATGTATGGAATGTCCCAGAACTTAACACGATTTATGATGATAAATTGTAAGTTATGTGACGCTCTATTTATGTGCATGATATTGAACAGAAATTCACGCAATTTTTTCGAGCTGTGTAATAATGAGGAAGTTTTGTTGTATATTTTGTTATTTTAACTTCTAACAGACCCAAAATTAAAACATATTTTTAAAGAAAAAACACCTAAAAACAAAACAAAATGACAAAATGTGTTATAGTTCTATTCTAACATCCGCTGGTCGGGTAACTATTCGACCAATTTACGTAAGTTTTGTT
>JASCZW010013308.1:0-26022 GCA_034211315.2 Aedes japonicus
GCCTACTTCTTCAGTAGTCCCAAAATAGTCCCAAAAATGAATACTTTTTAGCCGCTATTCTTATTCCAGTGTCAAAGTAAAAATGCATAAAAACATGTCTATCATCAAACTGGAAATATCGATTGGTTCTAGTTGAGTGGCTTTGCCGGAGAAAAGTGATAATAACAAAAATGGGTTCTTGCAAGCCAAACCAGAATCCAGTATCGCTGGACATGAGCTACGAGGTACTAATTAGACCATTTAGATTGATCTATATTTGTTGATACCTGGAAATAAAAACTTTCTCCTGCAAATCATCAATCCCAGCAAGATCCCAATTCTAGCTTATTATGTATTTTATATGCATGTGCGGGGCTTTCTGACTAATCGATACGGAATGACGTTGATTACGAAAAAAATCAGATCCGAAGTTTTGTGATATTGGTGCTAAGTTTCTTATGCATCTGAAATAAAGTGATTAATTCTATACACAATCACATTCAAAAGATAGTTTCTTATCTCTTTCATATGCTGCAGAATGCCTCAATTTTATTCGCTATCTGACGTATAACCTTTGTAAGCAAATTTGCATAAAACCTTTTAAAGCATTTTAAGCATAATTCCAGTCTTCAGGCAAAGTGCCTACTTTGAAGTCATAATCGTATACTTCAGATTTACCGTGATAGCGAGCCCCTTGACCCCAAGTACACCTTGCAATACAATCTTGCACTTTTTGGTAGCAGTAGCAGCTTTATTATTGTTTTGATTTGCTGTGGTATTTTGACAGAATATTTGAGGGTGAGTTCTTGTGAGTTATGTTTTAAGGGTGATTCATTAAGCTTGGGACCAGTGCCTTGGATTTAAATAAAATATCCTTGAAGTGAAAATGTTTTTATCCCAGTGTATTGATGATGTTTACTTTCCCGGTTTTCATGGTTACCGCTGTCACTTGTATACCAACAGAATTTGGTTTGCTGCAATGAATGAAGTCGGCTCTAAGTGTGCGTCAAAAATCTGCGGTCACTGTTGTTTAGATTATCAATTGGTGAGCATGAATTTCATAAGATGAAATCTGAATATCATCTCTTGTGACGATGTTTTATTATTAAACGATTTTGAATCCTAATACGAACATGAAACAACCAGGGCCATCATAATGGTCCCAGAAGAATAGATGCTAGCAATGTTGAAAGTATACCCCGGACTGGGCTGCCCTTGCATTTCATTATATTTGATTGAATTTCAAATCTGGCGTTTCGAAATTCGTATTGAAAATGAACTTGTTTACATACATGAATATCAAAGCATTTTGAAACTTGAACGTTCATTCTTCGTTTGTTACGTTTGTTGTCATGAGTTATCATTTGATTTTCGTATGGAACTTATAGATAGTCAATGTTGTGTTGCCTGAAAATCCACGCTTTTGAATCTAACGAGCATGACTTTTATCAAGACTGCTTGGGACGGATGTGCTGGTACTTCCTGAGCCAACCAGTGTAGCCATTTTCTCTATGACTACCCAGCCGATGATCATATTAAATTTGTATGCTTGTCATATGAAATGCTAAATGCTTTCGTTGTAAGGAGCAAACGAATTACTTTTCCGTTGATCTTGAGATGATGTTTTGGCACAGTGTGAGTATTCAGTTGAATCCCGATTCATTACACTTTTCTCAACTACCGCGTGCAAGTTAAATTGCCCGCAAATGGGTCGAAAATGTGAAAAAGGTTTTTCATGGAAATCTTCAAGGTATTCCAGGAAACTAACAAATGTTTCCCTTACAGTTTTCTTAAAAACCAGGCATTTTAAGTACAGATTATTTCACTATTGTTAAACAAAATAATGCCAATTTTACTTTTTAGGGTAAGCGGATGTAATGTAGCTCCTATATTCGGCATATGTTCCAAATATATCATTATTTCAGCGATATTCAACCAAATTAAATTGCTACCAAGATGACCGATTTCATTCGAAGCAGTTCTGAAAAAATTAATCAATTTATAGTAGATCGCTTCCGTCTTTATGTATGATTTTCTAAACCTTTTAGACATCATGCTTTCACTGGTTAAGCTGAACGAAAATATCACCATGGTTTTGAATGATCTAAATTTGGCTAAATTGAACCGATAAACTAAATAATGCGGCGTAGATGTACAGAAAACATTTACACGTTATAAAGTAACTATTCACACAGATAAAACAACAGTTATTTAACAATAAAACGGTGGTGGACCCAATATTAGGGACATATTTTTTGTCTTCTCTCTAAAATATGGCCTGTTGTCTGGATAACTTAGTAAAAATGTTGTTATTGGTAAAATTTTCAATGGAAATGTACGAGTTGCGGTTGTATATTTTCCAAATAGCTCATCTGAACACAATCCAAAGGAAAAAAACCTGTGCAGAGTAAATTATTAGGTTTTCACTATCGAATGGCCAATAAATCATTTATAAATATAAAAATCTCTTAAGTGTTTCAAAAGCAGTCTTAGTTTAGCTTGTTTTATGAAATTTTATGTTGGGTAAAGTGAACACAGCTGGCTGTGCCTTAAATCATAAAGTTAAGAGAAAAAACAGTCCGAAGACTGTATTTAATTAAAAAATCGATCGAATGGGACAAGGTTGCACCCATCAATAGAGCCAATTTGATGCTTATAGACCGATATTACATCCATATCGCTCGAAAGTTTCTGACTTTATAAAATAAGTTGTATTGCTAATCATGGTACATACTACTAAAAATCTTATTAAATATACCTAAGCAAGTGTATAATTTGCTGAATATTACTCATAGCTGAAATACTTTATGAGTTACAATCAAAAATGTAATCGATCTTTGCATATTAGGCTGAGTTAGGGGTTTGCTTAGAGTCATGCAATTCTTCAGGGGCTTCAGACCCTTTCAAAATCGAGGGATGTAAACCTTTTTTGAAGAAAATCTTTGCTCGCATCATTTTTCATCGACATTTTTTCAGAATTTGACAAATAAAAATAAGCAGTGATTTGATTACCATAGTTACGTTAGAGCTTCTTGAAGTAGATAGCTGAACAATTCAATGAGTTGATACGCAATCACAAACCGATATAATGACAATAGAAAATGTCTTAATATTTTTGTTCAAATCATACACAGCGACA
Organism: Aedes japonicus; assembly: GCA_034211315.2. NCBI lineage: Eukaryota > Metazoa > Arthropoda > Insecta > Diptera > Culicidae > Aedes > Aedes japonicus. The sequence continues at coordinate 3,119 of JASCZW010013308.1, forward strand.
AATTTGATAGTCAATTTAAACTTTATTGGGATTTAGGATGACTATTGGAGTGCAGTGATTTTGAACCGACTATTATCATTGTCATGCATTCAAAATAGATGATTCAACATTTAACATAATGTCGAAATAGTCCTTGTTACCATGATCATAATAAAGAATGGCATGAACGTGGTGAATTCGTCCATTTCATGGTTGTTTTAACCATTATATGCAATAGTCACTTGGCCATGGTTTAATTGTCGGTATAACGATAGAATTTTTCTCAGAGTATAACCGACATCGTTTTTCGTGTTCGCTGAGAACGTTTATTGAGGTAATGAACACGCTTGGGAACTTGATAAGAAGGGTCATGTCTGAGCAATTCTGGACATATTTCTTTGATCTAGATAAAATGATTCTATAGGTTTTGACAGATGGGATCGCTGCACATTTGAATCAGTCGTTACGGATTCTTGATCAATAGTGAAGATTGAGTTTCATGTCGGTTTGTCGGTGACGCAATCACAACAGTTACACTGAACAATTGACAAATTACTCCGGTGCGGACGATTTACGTCTATTGTTATTGTTTTGCATTCATATTCGGTTAGTTTTAAAGATGATGGAGTGAATCTGTCAGTTTTCACCTGCAATAAATTGTCAAGGTGGAGCTAGTATCTAAGGCGATTCAACGTATTTTAATTTGAAAATTTACACAAGAAAAATGAAAATGGATGTATTAGAATAAACGTCTGTCTGCGGTTTAATTATGTTAAGAAATGTATGTTTCCAGCTGGACGAAGAGTGCAAAAGCGGCTCATTTGCAATGAGGATTTTTAGAGCTAACTAATGACAAAGCGTTTGTTCTGACTGAAGCGGAGGTCCGTGCGTGGAACCACCGCAGGAGATTGCGAAGATGGTGGCGATAACGAAAGAGGAAGATCGGGGTTCTAGTTTATTCAGATCAATGAACAGATACTCCAGTGCCAGACATAGCTGACGCCCAATGAAGCAAACAAGCACCGGTCACACTGAAACAAACAACAACCAAAGGTTACGAAATTAAATCCCGAGCACATCGAACGGAAACAGATTAGAGAAATCTTGCGCTGGCGAAATAGACTCGTATCATCCTCATCCGCAGTTCTCGAAATTAAGGTCACACAATAGCAATAATAAAATAATGATTCGTTACATTTATCTGACTTTCGTGTTGACATTGAATTCTTCTAACAATTTGTTTCTGTTTTTTAAAAGCGCCCTCTGGTACAAAACAAGTTTTTTTATCAAAAAAGTAAGCCGAGCTTCTGTCAACACGCGAGCAATCCCGGCGTAGTGGTTAACATCCCGACCTCTCACGCCAAAGTCACGACTTTGAATCTCACCTCAGGACAAGTTACGAAAATTCCCAGAAAGTTTTTTAATGGCTACGACGGGAGATGAGCAAGCCGGGAGATGATCTCGATAATCAAGGAACTATACAAATAAACTGTCAACACGCAGAACCAAGAGACAAGTTGCCAACTTGCCCTGAAAATTAAGAGACAATATTGCTTAAAATATTGAGTACGCCCTCGTCATGTTTTTTTTACCAAGAAAAGTGATTGTTGTTAAGAATTTCACGAATATTTTCTACCACTGGCGGGGCGACATCTGTTACTCGACGAATATATTCTCGTTATTTCTCGTTAATTCTCAATTCTTATGGCTGGCCCACAATTGATACGTTGTGGGTGCGTTTGCGTGATAGTTCCTCCATAGGTTTCTATAGGTTCCAAATCTTTTATCAACGGAACGCGAACGAATCTATTGTGGGCAAGCCTTTAGCCTGTGATCCATGTGCCGAGTTAGATTTGACACGTACACTGAAAAACTCTCTCAGTAAAAACTACAATTTTATGCAACTATGCCTTTGTTTAAACTACCATGAAATTTATTCAAATTTACTACGTTTATGGTACAGCCTTCAACAATTGTGGATATTTGATAGACCTCATCTTGATATCAACTCCACCATGGTTGATCTAATAGCAGGTAGTTTCTAGTACGGATTCTCTCTGCGTGCACTCAGTATACAGTAACAGAGAGCTGACTCAGCGTGCGTTCAGAGTGAAGTATCGTGGACAAAATACACCTACCCCGAGGACTATTCGTGCTTTGGTGGCTAAATTTAATACCACAAGAACTTTGGAAACCTCTGTCCGTCGGATTAAACCACGTACCAGATGGAATAAAGGGTGTTCCACAAAAAAATGGCTTCACCCGAAAAGCAACGTCGCGAATTGATTTTGTGCAAACACCTGGAACATCCTCAACTCTCTCATCGGGACATTGGAAAACAACTCGGAATCGTGGAGTCAACTGTGTGATTAAACATTACTACAAAACTCTGAGCATCGAACGGAAGGAGAAATGCTGTCAGAATGGATGCTCTTTGAGTGATCAGGATCACAAGCGTGTCGTGAAAGGGTTTAAGAGGAATCCCAATGCATCGGTCAGTGATGTGGCCAAAAAGTTGAATATGTCCAAGTCTTTCGTTCAGAAAGCCAAGGACCAGGAACGACTGCTGCCCTCTCTACGGACCTCCAGAACAAAGCATTGGAGGGAAATGTCATCTGACTATATTTTCAAACTGTGTATATTTGCTTTATTCAATTTCTTTACCATATCCAACTGCACGAATCTTCCTTTACCACTTCTCTTTAGATCTTGTCTAACGTTTGGACAAATTGTTTTTTGTGTAGAAATCCAGCTTTTCGTCATATCTTCCTCCAATGTCACTTTCTTAGGATGTCTCCGAAGTGCCTGTTTCATGATGGCCCAGTACTAACTGACCTCCTTATACCTGGGACAGACATACAGCGTACAGCGTTGTACGAACTGCCAAATCCTTTAATCCGGTACTAAAAAACAGGAACTAGACTAAATGAGAACAACGTTGTACGTTGTATATCTCCCAGACATTAGCCTTCCCTGCGCTAGGGCAGCGCTGCAGAGGAAGGAGCACCCACTCCATTCGTCCGCTGATGGAGGACGTCGTCCTTCCATAAAGAAGTATTCAAAGAGGCGCTTGGAACAGAGATTAAGCGTAACCCAGGACACATGCGGTGATCAACTCGTAGGGCTATTTACCCGGTATGCGAAGCAACCATGCCCAGAAAGGTCAAACCTATGGATGGAAGGTCTCCGGTTTATTGGTGGACAGAGACGATTGCCGACCTCCGGAGAATCTGCCTCCGAGCTAAAGAAGGATGGAAAGAGCGCGGTTAGACTCGGGAAGAACGGAGCGTTGCGAGATGCTAGCCGCCGCCAAGGCTGCACTAAGAAAGAGATAAAGGCCAGTAGACGAGCCTGCTTTGAGGGTCTGTGCTCGAAAGCCAATGTGAACCCATGGGGTGACGCCAATCGGATGGTAAAGACTAAAATCAAGAGCACGACAGCTCCAACCGAGCAATCTCCAGAGCCATTGCAGGTTTTCATTTGGGGACTCTTTCCGAGTCACGACCAGAGACCCTGGCCTCCTATAACTGCAGAATTGTCCCATGACAATTGCTCCGTGGATGAAGAGGATGAGGCAACCGTTACAAATGAGAAAATTCTTACGATAGGCAAGTCACTGAATGGTAAACAAAGCACCAGGACCTGACGATATACCGAACCTGGCCACCGAAACGGCTATCTCACTGGCACCCGCAATGTTCAGGGCGGTGATGCAAAGATGTTTGGACGAGTGCGTCTTTCCAGACGCCTGGAAAATTCAGACTCTAGTATTGCTACCAAACACAGGGAAGCCACCAGGGGATCCCTCGGCACATATACCTTTATGTTGAATAGAGCGGGTAAGGTGCTTGAGAGGGTAATCCTCAACAGACTGACAACGTACACGGAAGGTATGGGCGGTCTTTCTAATAATAATCAGTTTGGCTTACATAAAGGAAAGTCGACGGTGGATGCAAGAGGCGAGGAGTCTGCTTTTGTGCAGTGGTCATCAGTGACGTGAGAAATGTATTCAACAACGCCAGTTGGGTGGCCATAGCCAACTCTGCTCCAACGCCTTCATGTTCCTGGGTACCTGTACAAGATTCTGGAAAGTTATTCGCAGAATCGCAAGCTAGTGTACAATACAGAGGCTAGAAACGTGTTCAGATCACCGCAGGCGTCCCACAAGGTTCGATCCTGGCTCCGGTGCTATGGAACACGATGTACGATGAGGTACTACAGCTTGAGTTCCCGAACAGGGTGAAGATCGTCGGGTTTGCCGGCGAATCCATTGAAGAGGTGGAGCTAATGGCTTCGCACTCCACAGGCATTGTGGAGAGATGGATAAGTTGCAGGAAACTGGAACTAGCCCACCATAAGACTGGGGTCACGATTGTTAACAACCGAAAATGTTCTGCTCCCTAATTTCCTCAGGAACATCGAACTTATGATGAGCAGTAAAGAACAGGAGCCCCGGAAGTTGCCGGAAGTCTGCTTTTAAATAAGTCTCGCCATCCATAACGAGACAATGCGGTTTGGTCAATAGCTGGGTGTAGAGTTTCCGTGCACGTGATTCTGCTGTTCATCGCGTCAATTCCGACCAAATTCTGCTGTTCATCGCGATTCGGCTTGACGTAAGACATGTGTACCTCTTCACGTTTTATCACATCTTGCACGAAAGTTTTGCTTAAATGCAGTTTTTCGCCACATCTCGAACTGAACTGTATGGATTCCTCCTGAAAGCTTTCACCACTCACTTGTGATCCTTTACACTATACGAAGATCCAAGTTTGCCACACTTTTTCTTCCGATCGATGGTCAAACGATTGTTGTACCGATTTGAAATCCACCGTGATTTTACCATTTTCTGCTAATGGTACGATGAGAGGATTCCAGATTTTCGTGGTACATTCGCAATTTATTTTGCACCCCTGCTGTTTTTTTTCAACTCCATGTTCGCAACGATTATACAACTGCTAATGTAGGGGATACAGTGTAAACAATACACATTGCACTAATTTCAGTTTAAATTTATATACAAAATGCCTAATCAGTAAAAAAACACGGTCATTTGAAAATGGTGCAATTTGATTCCGTACACCCTTTAAGATTGTTTTCTAAAACTCCAACAAAAAGCCTTTATTTTGGCTACACAACTGTTTTATTCAATGAAAGCAATCTTAAGAGAGAGCTGATTTTGTGCGTTCAGATATTAAAAACAGCAGATCATTTATGCATTTCAATTTACTGAGATTCGGCTAACAAATTAAAGTTTTACCGATACTCTGCTAGCAAAACAACATTAAACAGGGAAATCAGCAAAAATAACTGCCGAGTTGATCGGCTGTTGGACATTTTGCCAAGTTAAATTGAGTATGTAGAGCAATTCCGGATCGTAGAGAGTGCAATCCGAAAATTCCCTCATATTCTTTAAGGAAAATCAAAAAATATAGTTGCGTATCTTATGAAAATTGATCTGCTTTTATCCCTGTTGAGTCATTTTAATTAATTTTGACGCTTCAATAAAATTCCAATTTGTCATCATTCTTCATGTTGGTAAATATTGCGCTTTCAAAATAAAAGCATTCAATGAACATTTTCTGTTACGCACCATAGTTTATTTCCGTGAATCAGCCGAAAAAAATCGGTACGGCACTGTACAGTAAAAAACAACACCGATGCACTAGAACCCAAGGGGTGCACTTACAGGAAGCTCGCAGGAATGGTGGGGAAGAGAAGGGGGGGGGGAATAATGGTGGTTAATGAAGCATATAAAACTGCAACCTTCAACCTCGGTTGAACGCTTAACTGGCTTACCTGTGGGGCTGGGCGTGAGTGACATCATGTCAAAGTGTATGTTGGTGGTTTGAAATTCATGGTCCTTCAGGAAGGTCAGCTTCGGTCCACGCCCCTTCGTCAAACCAACCACAGCGGTATTGATCGAACGCAGATAGTCCCGTCGACCGAAGTTGGTGTGCGGAACCAGCAGGCCGACGTTCAGCTGGTTCCTTCTGGCACTGGGACGGGCTGCACCCTTTCCGGAAGCAGCAGCACTGCTGCCCCCGCTGCCACTACTACTGCTGCTGCTGCTGCTGCTACTACTGCTACTGCTAGCACCTATGCTGATCCCGCTGCCTCGGTTCGTCGTCGCTTTGTAGCTTTTCATCTCGATGCCAGAAATTAGGCAACCGAGCAGCAGCACCGTCGTCACAACGGAAGCAACCAATAAATTCATTTTCCCTGCTAATTTGATTCCGATTTTCATCGATACACAACACAACAGCACCTATTTTTGCATCCGACACCAGCATCCAGCATCCGCCCGTCAGGAGACAGGCAAAAACGGAAATATCATAAATGGGCGTATTTCCTTTTTCACTTATAAATTCATCTTGGCTGCACTCCCTCTCCCTCGTCGAAGGCTGTGCCACTGCTGCTGGTGCTGCTGCTATTTCGGATGACGACTTCTCTACACAGTGATTACGTTTTTCACAACCATTTTGCAGAAACCACACAATCGGTAAAATACACTTCTCCCCCGATGGCTTCAGGCGTAAACGAAACTACAAAAATACCTCTATTCGAGATTTTCTGCACGATTTCGCAGAGAAAAGGAAAATCTTTTGTGTACTTGAGAAAAGAAAGTTGAAAGGCGAAAATTTCTCCTTCTCGTTTGCCCTTCTCGAGTTTCCTTGTGCCTTTGGTTGCGCACTCGTGTCTCTCGGCTCCGCCACAATGATTATATCGCACAAACTCTATACTCTTCCTCGCGATGCCTTGGGAAAGGACACTGTGCAAACGCCTCAAAGTATACACTACTGCATACACACACGCGCTCGTATCTCGCTTCTATAGATGTGTACATTTGCCATTGACGGACGGCCTCTCCCTTATCAGTTGGCTGTCAAAAATGTCTTTCCTCTAGGACGAATCAAGTCGAAGAACGAAGACGACCAGCGCCTCTCGTCTTGGCAGCAAAGCTTTTGCCTTTCAGTGACGTTCCCCAACAACGGGCGTTCAACAGCAGAACCAACGAAAAAAGATAAATTATGTAACGCTAAGCAGCGCCGACAGCGCCATCCAACGAGCGGGAGAGCGAACTGATCTCTTGAGCGCACAGCATCCCGAACGAACGAACGACTCAAGCTCGCACATACACCTATGCAAGGGCGTGCAAAACAAGCACCCAAGTGACAGCAACAATTCAGAGTCCACCGAACCAAACCCAAATCATATGCTCTCACGCTATTATCCGAGCACAGCATGGGTCCCAACGTGGATCACATAATGTGCAGCCAGAGCATAACATTCACACACTAACACACGACCCTCACTGATGAGACTATTCTCAAACTTCAATGGAGAGGATGAGCGAAGATGTCAACAAACAGTGAACCAAACACAACCACCACACTGCCCGACACGTGATAGTGAAAGGATGGCGCGCGCGTCTATTCGTAACCATTGCGTTCTCATCAGAGATCGACCAGCACCACGCACGTGGCATAACTCAAGGCGACAACAGTGGTTAGGCTCTCTTTGTTGCTCTCGCTCTCTCACTCTCCGATTACCTGCGCTTTCGTTCGTAAACAAACTCACATTCTCTGCCAGTGTGCATTTCCATTGCATGTACGAAGAACGAGAGCGAGAGCATCAAAACAAAGGGAAATTTTTCCCCACACCCTTTTTCACCAATTGGGAGGATCATTCGCATGAGGATGAACGCGCATTTCTCCGGAAAATCCCAAATATTTTGTAACAACAGCTTGAGAGAAGTTGGGTGGTAAACAAGCAGGAAAGAGCAGGGAGAGCGCCGAGGTACTCTCCCGCTCGCAATGCATTTCAATATCCTTTTCGAGGAAAACGGGCGGATACTCCTCCTGGTGCTATCCTGCGAAGCATCGCGTGCCTGTGCTGTTTTGATAAAAGCGGAGGTTTTTTTTTTATTAAGCCTCGGAGGCTTGCGGAAAAAGTGGATAAATAATGGGAGGGAAAATGCTCTCAATCTCTTATAAGGTATGACAACCGATGCGTGCGTCAAGCCGTGCGTTGACGTACACGTGAAAAAGGGAAATTTTCCATCGGCGTGGCGAGGGAGCTTTTAGCTGATCATTCATCACCCTCACGGAATGACGTTCTTCTACAATGGCTATACACGCATATTTGTCCGATGCTCGGTTCGTTGCTGGGACTCCAAAGTATTTTTTTTTTTGAATTCCGTGTCGGGTATTTTCGTCACTGCGACCAATTTTTAGATCTATTGTGACATATCCCCTTTTTGTTGTTGTTTTAGTTATTTTCAGCATGACGCATCACTATTGATAGAAGTGATCGCCAAAGTCTGGCCTAAAGCATTGTCCCAGGACGGTATAACGCTCCGAATAAAGTGTACTACCGTACTGGGGTTTGTTCTCCAAATCTCAAGGGGTTCTAGTAGCCCTTTGTTAAAGAACTTCAGCCTTTTATTGAAAATTGCCGGGCAGTGGCATAACAAGTGTTCCGAGCAAGGGGTGAGTCGCTCAGCACACTTTTCTTCTGTGCTATTTTGTTTTAGTGTGCCTACATGCGTTGCAATGTTCTGCGTGTTGCCGTAAGGTGCCGAAGGTGCCGATGCGTTGATAATCCAAATTTTTATTTTTGCTGATCATGGCAACCAAGCATTTGTTTTGGTTTCTACAAGATAAACAATACAAGAATCAACAAGCAATAATGCTTTAGGATTTTAAGGACAAAAATAATATATTAGTTTATAGTTTATAGTTTAGTTACAGTTTAATTATAGTTTAGAAAGTGATTAATATCGGATAGGAAATTGTTCAAGTGGTTGGTTCTAATTGAATTGGAACTCGGATTGAAATTCAGTTAAAAAATTTGCCCAAAATGCAATTCTCCCGAGCACCCGAGGAAAATGAAAGGATGAAAGAATAAAGCTGAGTTGCTCACTACGAAGAATCGTACAGGTTTCCGGAAGTTTCACGCGGAGTACAATAAACAGCGGCTACCCACTAATTGTAAAAACACTGACATGATCAGATAATACTTGCACATTTCGACCATAATGCACTGGCAATTTGATAAATAAACGAAACTACAGGATTGCGAACTTACTAACAATATGCTCATTTTTGTAATTTCATTGAAATCAAATAATTGAAAAAAATCAAGCGTTCTAAAGAGCAAAGCATAAAGAAATATTTTACAAAGTCAATATAATCAAAGAATATCCTCTCTTGCAGTTTGACGAATCTTCGAATCTGTCCGAATACGATGAAAGCGTTGCAAGCGATCGTTTGTCCTTCTTACGCGTCCTGAAGACAAAAGCCAAAGCATCTTTGACTTGGTGATGTTAACAACTTTTCCTGTAATTCGTTTTATTCTGAAAATGTTTCTAGTCCTTTTGGTTTCACAGCGCTTGAGAATATTTTTTCCTCCAGTCATAGGACAAATTTTCTTTGCGCACTCGATGTATTGTGCTTGATTCGTTCGATGTGAGTTGAATATAATTGGTACCTATAACTTATAATGGATAAATTATAATTCTTACATATAAGTATTTACCAAACTAAAGAGTTACCATCTGTACTATCTTCGTATATGTCGTTTATATTCACAAACTCGAACTCAGCTTTTAAGTTGGTGTTTCGTAAGATCAAGCTGTTTGTGAAGTTAATTTTTTTCTCATTGAACCCAACCGAAATGAGAAGCTCAGCTGCTTTATGCTCGGCTATTCTAATATGATGTGCAATCTGGTCATCATTCATCGTATGATGTGGCTACCAAGGATTTGAAGACTTGTTTGCGAAGACTTGGGAACGAGAGTACATCTTTTCTACGATGCGCAATTAGAAGCTTCATTTGTACACGTTGCATTCTTTGTTCAACATCCTTCATAGTGAAGTTAACTGCCGTGTGATTGATGGTAGTCATTGACCGTAGCTCTCGAAAAGACGTCTCACAAGGCTGACTGTTCAAGTTTTGAACTAAAAATTGGGCATCTGCATTATTCTCACGACAGTTTACCAGAAAGTGAATCAACTCATGTGCATTTAATTCTAAACACCAGTACACATTTGATGTTGTACAGTGTTGAATGCTGTTATCTGCGTCAAGACATTGCCAACGCCATGCACGAATTAAGAAAAGAGCAGTCCTAAAAATGAAACAAAGGTATAACGTTATGTTTTCCTATATGCCCTATTTACAAACTATATTGTACATATTCTTTCTGGTGGCGAAATTTCTTCCTCGACAAAGCATATGTATATTAATCGCATAATTTTCAAATACACAACTGTATCTTCACAATTTGGAACTACTTCAGCCTAGTGTTAGATCAAATCGAGGGCCATCAATTTTAATGTTGAATCAAATTTCAATTTATCGGCTGGGTTTAAATCAGATAAGTTCATTTTGTGTACAGCTTTATCTCCATGCTCAATCATTTGTCTGATATACTGAGAAGATACACTGTATTTTCCTAAAATATTATGACATAGAAACAAATGAGAATGCAGTGTGGTCACAATTACGTAGCACCTATCCCCACCTATAGTCATGTGCTTTTTTGGATTAAGAAGAGAGTGCCGAAGCTTGTTGACAAGATGTATCGTATCCTGATGCAAACTACTTCGTCCTTAATATTGGCTATGAAGTATGGTCCATATAACTTGTTTGCAACTGGATGAGGAAGACGTGTCCTTTCCTTCATGGCGCGTAAAAGACGTGGATCACCATCGAATGCATGCGCTACAACTTTTACTCCAGCCTTTTTCAGTTGAGTCTCTACGTGTTTCCAGCGCTGTTTTATTTGAAGATGCGTAAATTTGTTGTCACTACACATGTATAGGACACAAAACGGAGATGCACCTACAACCATGGGAATGGCCATAACAACGTATAAATATTCTCCAACTGTGTATCTTCTCAAATCATTCATCATTTTTTCCGCTGAAGAAGCCCGGAAAAATTCAAGGATTGGCATTCCTTGACTGTCAAACGGTGCAACGAGACCGCGCACAGAATCAGTTCGAGGTGAGTACTCCGGGTTGGGTGACAGGGATGTTCCATCCTCGCTTAATGCTACCACTTTTGGAAAATTGTTGGCGTTCAAGTATTTAAGCAACGGGTCAATCATTAAAACACCTTCTCTCGTATTGTGTGTGTGTCGGGAAATATGTCGTTGAGTGGATTTAAGACTGGGAAGATGCAAATTGGCTCTTTTGAATTTATAAGAACTGATTCCCGACGTCAATAGAATATATGCTGCAACATCATGTTCATATTCCGAATAGCGTACTCCATACGTCCTTTGAAGCTTAAATCTTCTGTTCATGTTTATGTGAACATCTAGTAAAGCTGTCGAGTTAGTTGAGCTCATCATGTTCGATTTTTCCGACTCACAGCTCTGATGAGGATTTCCAGTATTTTCACTGTAACAAAAGACAAACTTATTCACTTAAGATTTTCTCAAGGTTTTCACTCTATTTCATGTATATAAATTTGAAATCAATGGCACATCCTTAACACATATTAAGTTTGATCTTCTTACATTGATTCTGAACTTCCCAAGACTGCCACATCTACAATTCCAGAATTTTGACGATGATCGTCGTGTACGTTGCCATGCGTTTTTGCATCCTGAATCGCATCTGCAGTATTCGATTTATCTGTAACAATATTATTTGTTGTTTGTAAGCGTTTATTGATTTGTGTATTATGGAAATTACCATTTTGCTCGTCATAAATCCTTTCGTCTTCCAAATAATCCAACTCTTGATATGATCGTTCTTCTGCCAAGTCAATCAAAACATTCGTCATCTCATTCTCTGGTAAACACAATGGGTCATAAGAGATGGAATATGAATTGTTTGAGGAGGAACTGGTAAAAATCTTTTGAGTTTTCAACGCATCTCCTCCGCTATTGCAGAGGCATTTAAATTGAGCTGCATCATGAAGCTGACTTGTTACGCTACAAGTCACCGACACATTACTTGTTCGGCGTCGTTTCCTCTGGTTAATATCTGGCATTTGAAAATGCATCATGTTGCAGTGTTGGGTTAAACTGTAAATTTGCCAGTTCTGTCATCCATTGAAAATGATAGTTTTGATTTTTTCCCATTCGTTTGGCAAATAGGGCATAACGCTTCTGCTCTAAACTTTCCAAAGCCGCTAGAAAAAACTGTTACGTCTATATTTTTAAGCTTTTCCAGCATCTCGTCGTAGATCGGATTCTGTATACCCCTGTTTAAAGACATTTGATATGATAGGATCTTTGATTGAGCATTACTTTACTTATTGTACTTACTGGGAAGCGAAGTGTAACATTATTTTTTCAAATAATGTACGAGAGTGCTCTTCAGAATGTTCGTCACAGAGTTCGATGCTGACAGCAGTAATGTTCTTTGTGTCGAGGAAATATTTTATCCCTTTCTTCTGCATCAGTTTTGCCAGATCGATGAGACACATAACTTCACCGCTCAGAAACCGGAAATTCTCAGGCTGACTAGCATATGTTGGACCATATATTTCGTTAAGAGGAGTTCCACCAGCTGCAGCTTCTTCGCGTAAGCTATCTGCCATGATCCGCATATCTCCTTCCATTAGCTTAATGGCCTCGATGGTTAGCTGAGACAAGGACTGGCTGCAGAGGTTTTGTTTTTTTAAATGTTTCGGATGTGGAGGTTGATCGTGCCATACTCAGCCTCCAATTTGTTCCAAAAATATGCCTTTAATTAAAGTTGCAATGATTGGTCGGAACATGCTTATTAAATTAACCACTTACCTCATCCATTGTTTCACCTAACGATATACCTGAATTAGTTTTCTCTATGATTCTCTATGAAGTTAGAATTCAACAAACAAAACTCTCGCTAGATTGACGAGAAGTAACAAACAAAGTGAAAATGTCACCACAACAACGCATATTTGCAAGGTTGCTGATTTTTTATTTGAAAACGTTCAACTGTCAAAAGTGTGCCTCAGTGTGCCACACATGTGTTATGGTGTGTAAGATATCGTGGCAAGCACACTGTTCTTAGCGACTTACCCTTGGTTCCGAGTCTTCTTTCCATGTTACAAAATCGACATGAATCATCTTGAAGTTTTCCTATCAGCTTCAAGTGATAACGGCTCGGACAGTGACCGGTTATAAGGCCTGTATATATTGTTAGATCTTTTTGGTAAGATCTAGTAACTTGCGAGTCATTGAAATGTTTGGAGTAATGAACCGCTTTGATTGCCTAGCTTTGAAAGTGTTGTTCCAGTTTGTCTCCACTTTTAAGCATTCCCAGGCTTTCATCTCCATTCTAAGAGAAGAAGCAGATACATCCACAAAAGGGTTCAGGTCCTACAAACTGATGAGACGATCCGAGTCTTGCTAGTTCATCGGCTTTCTCGTTTCCATCAATTCCAGAATGACCAGGAACCCAGTACAAATTGACTTGATTACGACAAGACAATTTCTGAAGTGATTGAACACATTCCCAAACATGTTTGGACGTGCATATTGCTGACTTTAAAGCATTCAGAGCTGCTTGACTATCCGACAAAATGCATATATTTGAATATCTATAGTTTCTGCGTAAGCATATAGCAGAACATTCCATGCTTGAATTTCAGCTTGGAATACAGTTGGCCACTTTCCCATTGGGATTGAAAGGTTAATCCCTGGGCCAGTTACCCCAGCTCCCACTTGATTGTTCATTTTTGAACCGTCTGTATAGAAAACAATCGATCCTTGGCGGAGGTTTGGGCCACCTCTTGCCCACGAATCACGCCCAGGATCAATAACTTGATATGAACAATCAAAGTTGTATTTTTTCTCCATCCAATCTTCGTTGTTCATAACTAAGGGATTAACTTTTACAATTTTAAGATGTCCTATTAGATCACCTTCTAAAAGGTTCGCAAACCTTCTGATCCTTAGTGCGGTCTTTTCAGCTTCTAACTGTATGAATTGATGCAATGGCAACATAAAAAGTAATGCATCCAGTGCCTTCGTTGGTGTACTTCTCATTGCACCGCTAATTGAACAAGTTGCTAGTCTTTGAAGTTTTTCTAACCTTCTTTGTGCAACAGTTTCTTTTGTTTTTGGCCACCAGACCAATGAAGCATAGGTAATCTTGGGTCTCACAATTGCCGAATAAATCCAATGGATCATTTTTGGCCTTAGTCCCCATTGCTTACCAAATGTTCTTTTGGCTATCCATAGAGCATTTATCGATCTGTTGATTGTCTGCTCTAAATGGACTCCAAAGTTGGTCAAATTCAACTCGATTGAGTCAGAATTCTCAAAATTGAGATAGGGAAGCGGAACCTATCTTGAGCTCAATAAGCAGATCTCCACTGGAAGTCGCTGAATATGCACTGAATTCCGAACCCTGAGTACACAAAATATTCACAATTTATTCGTTCACTTACCGTTAATCGTTTAGCAACACACAACACATTCGATTCTGAACATTTTCTTCCAATTTAATACGGAAAAGTTGCCACTGCTATGTATCTATTTTAATAATATCACGAAAACATTAATCCCATCTGTGGACGTATGTTAATCGTACTGATTTTAATCAAGAAAAATATAAACAAGTTAACGCTCTCCACTACTACACCCAAAATGAAGTAGATCATTTGACAGCACTTCACGTGTGTTGGGTAGCATGCATATAAACCAGAAAAAATGAAAGAGTTTGTTTGTTATTCCCCCATAAGAATATTGACAACAAGACTCACAATAACGTTGGGCATAAAATGCTCTATGAATGATTGAACACGCACACTAGCGTTGATGTGTATGCTATACAGTATGTGAGCAGTGCAACATCAAGCAATTACGTAGATTGTAAACACGGTTCAGAATAGGTGCAAGCGTATTCAAATTATTGTGAAAATTAATCAAATAGTTTTCTAGTATTTTATCACGTATCCGTAGATTCTCGTGTGGCTAGTGTAATAAATGAAGTGTGAATTTTATGGTTTGTGCAATTACGCAATGAAAATGTGTGAGGATATAGTGCCATTAAAGAGAAAACTTGGAGTCTGGCTCGAGTATATTCCCTAGTACGGTTAGATCAATACGACAAATTTGTAGTGCATGTTGAAATGAATTAGATTTAATATCAATCATGTAGACCTATGTAGACTAGTATGAATATGATCTGGCCACGGAAATTTAAATGTTATTATATAACCACCCATGCCACCCCACTTTGTCTCTCCGATATCACTTCTCGCTGTGCATCCGTGTGCGACAGACGTATTTTTCTGCTCGGTTTTCCGGTTTATTTCAGTTGTGCTTGTAGTGCTTTCTCGCGACGTTGTTCGACCTTTCTCCTGCGCTCGGCCATCTGCTCGAAGTAGCAAAGTTTAGAACGGAGCTGCAAAAACTTGCGAAAACCCGCCACCACCGATCGCTGTGGCGATGATGCGCAGCAAAAACGACGCTGCAGAACGGCGAGCAGCAATGGCTGCCGCTAATAAACAAGCCGTCGGCACAAAACGACCGCGAAACGACGATGGCGCGGCCGGACCGTCGGATGCCAATGCCAGGCTACTGGAAAAAAAAAATTTGCTGCGTTGCCGGTTCAACACGTGCCGAAGAAAGCGAAAATTCACCCGCTTTTCAAGCTTTGCAGCATGGGCACTAAAATTGTGTGCTCTACGGAGAATGCTTTCCAAGCCGTGGGAAAATTCCTACTGACAGAAAAACTGGAATTCTTTACCCATGATGCTCCCGGCAGCAAGCCGTTGAAGGTGGTAATTCGTGGTCTTCCGGATTATGACCCAGAGGAAATAATGACCGAGCTTAAATCGGTAAAATTGAAGCCGATCAAAGTGTTTCCATTCGGGGTTCTGAACCTAGGTGCGTGAACTGTGGTGCCAACCACGAAGGGAGCAACCGTTCGTGCCCAAAGCGATCGGAATACGTCGAAATCCGCAAGCAACAACCAGAACGAGTAAAAAAGTGCAACGACGGCCGCCACCGGTGACAGAGAAACACTTCCCGCAGCTACGGTACAACGTACCAAATCTACCGCCTCTCGAAATAAACCATCGACAGCGAAACCGCCAACCGACCACCACAGTCCAACACCGACTTGTAGCAGCCGCGCCAGCCCCACCAGTACAACACGTCCCTCCTCCAGGGTGGGGAAACCAGGCGTCAAGGAATCCAGCTACCAATCAGTCTGATGATGACCTCTACACGCCAGAAGAAATGATGGAGTTCATCCAGAACCTGCATCAACAACTGCGCCGTTGCCATTCCAAGGGGCAACAAATCAACGCTGCCAGCATGGTGCTGATGAACATCATGAACAAGTAAGACATCAAGATCCTGAATTGGAATGCTTGTTCCCTTCGGAACAAAAACCTCGAGCTAACCGATTTCCTCAACGAGAAGGAAATCGACATCGCCATCATCACCGAAACGCACCTCAAGCCAGAGGTTAACGTTTTTATTCCTGACTTTCGGCTCATCAGACTCGATCGGACCAACTCAAGAGGAGGGGGTGTTGCCATTGCTTTGCGTTACAACATCAACTGCCACCTGCTGCCGAGTTTTCAGCTCAAAACTATCGAAGCGATCGGTGTGGAGGTAGACACCACCGTCGGACCAATCGTCATCATTGCGGCATACTGCCCCAAACAAGCGGCTGCGGTCTTACGGCAAGACATCGTCAAGCTAACTCGGCGGCGGGGGCAATTCATCATCGCTGGCGACCTCAATGCAAGACATGAAGGCTGGGGAAACACCCGTCGGAACACTAACGGAACCATCATCCAACACGACCTGGAGGAGGGCCACTACACGTCACTGAGTCCGGATTCTCCTACCCGTTTAAGTCAAGCCGGGACCCACTCAACCCTCGATATCTTCCTCACGAACATGGCAAACAACATCGCTCAACCGGTCGTATACCAGGAGCTCAGCTCGGACCACTATCCGGTGGTGGCCAAAGTTGGCTCCTCGGTCAACCGGCATCGAATCACCAGACGGAACTGCCATCGCGCCAGTTGGGAGAGGTTCCGACAACAAGTTGACGACAGCATCGATTTTGACATGCACCTTGATTCGGTTGATGATATCGAACGGCAGCTGCAGAGCATCGAGCAAGCGATCTCCCAGGCCCGGGAGCAACATGTACCGGTGATAGATCAGGTGAGTGACTCTGTACCCATTGATAGACCCACTAAAGAACTTATTCAATTGCGCAACGCCATTCGAAGGCAATACCAGCGAAGTGGTTTGCCAACGCTCAAACGTCACTGTAATCGAGTGACTAAAATTATTAAGGCCAAAATGGTGGACCTTAAGAATAACAATTTTTCTGACAAGATCCGCTCTCTTCCAGATTGTGCTAAGCCGTTCTGAAAGTTGACCAAAATTTTAAAAACAAAACCAAGGCCCATTCCACCGTTGATCCCATTAGACAGCAATGGCTCTGCGGATCGTTTGATAACTCCTGCAGAGAAGGCTGCTGAGATAAGCCAACACTTCGTCAGCTCCCATAATCTCGGACAAAACATCGTCAGTCCACACGAAGCTGTCGTTAGCGCGCTTATTACTAACATCCATGTAAGCCCCAACGATTACACAGAGGGGTTGGAGATCTCAGCTGATGAATTGTTGACTTATATCAAAGGCTCAAAGAGCATGAAGGCCCCAGGTTTCGATAACATTATGAACTTCGAGCTCAAGCAATTGAGCCCCCAGTTCTATAACCAGCTGGCGATGGTTTTCCAAACAATGCCTCCGACTTAGCTACTTCCCCGCGTGTTGGAAGTCAGCCAAAGTCATCCGCAACCAGAAACCTGGGAAAGATCCTTCGTGTTCCAAGAGCTATAGACCAATCAGCCTTCTCTCAGGAGTATCGAAACTGTTTGAGAAGCAATTTACCGTCGCTTTTTCATCTGCCGACAAGCTTAACATCTTGCTCGACGAACAATTTGGCTTCCGAGGTGGTCTGTCAACAATTCACCAACTTAACCGAGTCATTAACATCCTCAGACGGAACAAGTCTGTTTCGAAATCATCTGCCATGGCACTTCTCGACATCGAGAAGGCCTTCGATAACGTGTGGCATGATGGCTTGGTGTACAAGCTGCATCGATACAATCTTCCCATGTTTCTGGTGAAGATAATTAAAAATTATCTGACGGACAGGACATTCCGTGTCTCGCTGCAAGGTGCATTTTCCGATGCACAGGAGATTTCCGTCGGTGTTCCGCAGGAAAGTATACTAGGTCCACATCTGTTCAACCTATTCACCTCAGACATACCCCCGCTCCCTGAAAATGGATCTCTGTCGTTGTTCGCCGATGATATCGCAGTCGTCCACAATGGTAGGGTAATAAGAGCGCTTACAGCGAAACTGCAGCGAAGCCTGAATGTTCTGTCTGAATACTTCACCGATTGGAATATCTGTATCAATGCGGCGAAGACCCAGGTCATCCTATTTCCACACTCCAACTCTCCCAAACTTGTTCCGCCTGAGGATTGTAAAATTAGCCTAAACAACACAACGGTGGAATGGGCCAAATCAGCTGTTTATCTTGGCGTTACCATAGACAGCAAGCTTATTTTCAGGGAGCAGGTTGACAAAACTGTCACAAAGTGTAACGTTCTGTTGAAGCTACTGTACCCATTGATCAACAGAAGGTCTACATTATCCCTAAAAAACAGACTTGCTGTCTACAAGCAAATCATACTTCCAGTCATCGAGTACGGCATGCCAATCTGGGAGAGCTGCGCAAAAACACATCACCTGAAACTTCAGCGTGTTCAAAATAAGTTCCTCAGGATGATCCTGAACACCCCTCCGCGGACAAGAACATCTGAGCTCCACCGTCTGGCCGAGATAAAAATGCTCGACGATCGCTTTAGTGAGTCTATCAATCGGTACAGGGCACGCTGCCTGACATCGGATCACCAGATCATCCGGAATCTGGTTCCCCACGCCTAGGATTTTCAAATTGTAGTTTTAGTTGTAGATTAGGTAGCTTATCAAATTTTGAAACTAACAATGCCCCAAGGGCTGAACTGAAAAAAATAATTAGAACACAACACACACGTAACACATAAAACACATAAAAGATTAAACAAAGCTGAAGCGCCCAATGGGCTAAAACACTTAAAGTGTAAAATTAGTATATGAGACAAATAATGAAAATAAAGATCAATTTTACTACTACAATAAAAGCTCAGTCAGTTAACGGACGGCATTTCGGACGCATCGGCATCGGATCTTCAAAGAGACAAGAGGGTTTTTAAGAGTCCCCCTCTGTCTCTTCATCGGCTGCATCAAGTTGAACAACTTGATCGACCGCGGGCGCGCCGCTTCGATTTAAAAGCCATGGAAGCTAACAAGTTCGTTCGGCCTCTGGAGGGGCCACCTCAAAATTTCGACATTGACCATCCCAATGCAATCTTAGTTGTCCTCAAAGATTGTAACATGAACTCAGTTCAGTAGCTCTTCAACTTCAAATCGTCAAGATTCCGATACAGATGAGTTGAGGGCGATTTACTCAATCTCGCTGGATGGTGAAACCACCGTGGTTCGCCGCTTGCTTGACCAGCGAACGAGGTTTCCAGAAACGAACAAAGCAAAGCCACTTATTGACTTCCAATCCTCCGTGCCCAAGATCCCGTCTGCATCGCAATAGCCTATCTATGGTTCTGCGGATTTCAATCACTTCAATTCCAAACTTCCTGGATTTCGTCCCTCTCTTTGAGCATCGAGGCAATACCAGACAACATGGTTCATGTCCTGACCACAGTCACATTGATTGATATCTGAGAGTCCTATTCGATAGAAATGAGAGTCTAACGAGAAGTTATTGGACATACGACGACACATTACCATGATAAAATCCCGGCTAATATCCAACCCTCTGAACCACGTTTTGATTTCGATACCTGTGGGAGAATGATGTGTTACCCAAATCCCCTGCATCCCATTTTTGTTGCCAGCTGATCAAGGCCCGTTGACGGAAAATAGCAAAAACTTCGTTGAAGGCGATTTGTCGATCATAAATATCGCCTGCCATAGCGCCCTCCTTGGCAAGTGAGTCCGCTTTCTCATTACCCGTAATCGAGCAACGACAAGGGACCCAAACCAAGAATGTAAGGGTGATTTGACAGAGCACTAAAAATAGTATTTCACTAACAAAATACGATGAGTGCTTCGCCGGCCGTATTGATCGAATAGCCTCAAGTAAGCTGAGACTATCCGTAAAAATAAGAATTGATCTGAGGAAGATAGTCAATTCGCTCTAATGCATAGTATATAGCCGCCATTCTGCGACGTACGGAGGAACGATTTAAAGTTTGAAGGAGGCGCTATGAATTTCGTTATAAACACCAAATCCAGTGGAATCATTTGTTTTTGACCCGTCGGTGTAAAACTTCCTGTCACGTCTGATGTGGCAAAACTTACCAGCAAAAACTAATGGAATGTACTCCGAACAGAGTGGATCTGGTATTCCACGAGTTTCTTGCGTCATCAAAAAATGATCAAAGATCAAAAACTACAGTAGAACTAGAGAAGTCTTGGGAACACTCGTACAAGCTGTTAGGACTATTTCGTACAAGCTGCCGAGTAACTTGTCTGTCGCCATCAGTTTTCCATCTTTCCTCAAGGGGGCTGTTTCCAGGAAAGACCACATCAATACAGGCACATGCCAGCTTCTTCACCGACATCAAGTTTTCCCTCAGATCCAGAACGAACTGGGCATTCTTCAAGTTGAACAGGTAGGTTTGCGTGCGTAGCCAACAGCTTGCGAGAAAAAGGACTCAGAAGTGTTTGTTTACGAATGTTGATAGGCCCATTGGTCGAGAAATATTTCCATCGCTAATGCCTTTTTCCAGACTAAAGAGTTATAGCATGCTATCAAGGTTATCGAATAATTTCAACAAGAATTCAAGATAGGCTTATAACATGTTATAACTGCTCAGACGGATGCTTCTTGTTATCTTATTTGTAAAGAGGGGAAGTCGATAAAGAAAAATAGTCTTATGCGTCGCCCGCGTTCTACCGTGAAACAAAAAGGAACTTTCGGATTAACGGTATCAAATTGAGTGCTTCGATTACTTCTGTTCATCCTTTTGTGTATTTCCACCCGAACCACCTACACCTATTCCATGTAGTGTCCGCTTCAACCAGGCAGCTGGTGGCGCTTAGAAAGCACCGCCACCTCCCCATGATGCAGCGGTCTGAGGCTCATCCTCGTTCCAGTCATCGGCCGGCATCAGTTGTGGCAGAGCAGGCGGTGCGGCAATGGCAGGGACAACAGGAGCAGCGGCGATAGCTGGCAAAGCAGCATCATCACCGGCCCAGTTGGTCTCCTCAATAACGGCAGGTTCGTCTGGGTACATGTCCTTGGCCGGCGGGGCAGCCTCGATGGCAGCCTGTTCCTTTTCAGCCTCCTCCGGATCGCGGTAGAAGAACAGATCAGGCTTGATCTCCCACTTGTCATGGGCAATCTTTCCGCGCAGGCGCAGAACCTCACGGGCCAACAGCCACCACATCAGACCGATGGAATGGGGCGACTTGTTGTTGCATGGGATGGCAATGTCGACGAACTTCAGCGGCGAATCGGTGTTGCAGAAAGCAATGACCGGAATGTTGACATACGACGCTTCAGTGACGGGCTGGTGATCGGTCAATGGATCGGTGACGATCAGCAGACGCGGTTCACGGAAAGCCGGCTGGATCTGATTGGTGAAAGCACCGGGTGTGAAACGACCAGCAGTTGGGGTAGCCTCGGTGTAGTGGGCAAACTTCAGCACGGCACGCTGTCCAAACGGACGGGACGAGATGGCGAAGACCTTAGGAACGAAGAAGAAAAGAAATGTGATCAATGACATTTTCCAATCCACGAAAGAACATCCAATCGGAGTCAACTGAGCCGCAGAAGGTCCAACAAACAAACGAGACCAATGTATTTCATATCATGTGCACCGAAGAGACCATTTGAATCGATGTCTACTCCAGCAGTGGATTGAAATCTAGTTTGTTCTATCTGGTTTTCTTCGCTGGATGGTCGCTACAAATGGAACCGAACAACGATGATGAACCAGACTACGTTTTTCCAGAGGGTTTTTGCAGTAGGGTCTCGTAAGATGAATACCGTCTTTGGCACGCCAAGCGCGATTTTGCTCAGGATTCGTCGAATCAGTAACTTGATGGTTCTACGTCATGGGTTATCCGACCCGAAAGATGGAAAAGTTAAATCATCATCTTGACGGAATCCTGATCGCTCTCTCGGCACAGTTAGGGAAGTTATTGACACTCCGTTCGACTCTTACCTCACCGGGGAACTCGATGCTGGCGATGCAACGGGCAGCGAGCAGCAGCTTTTCCCAGGTGCGACCTAGGTTGATGATGTGCACTCCGTCCGGGCGACGCTTGTACACGTACGACTCCATTTGGAAGTTCACCGAGGTGCTGCCGACATGGGTCGTCGCCGCCAACATCTTGGTGACGTCGTCATCCTTCAGAGCTAGAATGTCTAGATTTCCCGACATCGTTACGTTAACTTGGGAGTAACGATTTAACCTGAAATAAAGTAGGAAAAAGAAGCATGTAAACAATGGCCGACTGCCCGGAAGTTGCTCGATTTGAGGTTATGTTGGGAATTTACGAACTAAAACGAAGTTGATCAATTTGCAAATACACCTAGCCAAATTCAATCAACAAACACGCCCATTTCAACCGTAGCTCTTAAATTTAACTAAAATAAATTGAAATCTATTAATGAAGCTTTCTAATTATCGTTCATAAAACCTTTAATATCAACATTAATGAAACCAAGGGAAACACGTGTAAACCTGAAAACCGAATCGGTCCCCAATAATTAGCAACATATGAACGTAATTTTAGTTAAACATCCGAACAACAATCAAACTACACTAATTACCATTTTTACAGCTATTGGTAAACAAT
>JASCZW010013309.1:0-45793 GCA_034211315.2 Aedes japonicus
TAATAATAATAATAATAATAATAATAATAATAATAATAATAATAATAGTAAAACAACATTAATTGGTAAACGATTCTCAAGCTGCACACGCAAAGCTGCATTAACGTCAGACGCGGTTGCGGCTATGAAATTATCTAAAACCTGACGGACTGACGTTGTTAAGAGTCACCCAAAATTGATACGTTGCGGATGCGTTGACGTAAATTTGACAGAGAAGCTATGGGAAAACTGTCAAATTCACGCAAACGCATCCGCAACGTATCAATTGTGGGCCAGCCATTAGAAAAGCAACTTCAATTTCATTTTCCGGTTATTTGACAGAAGAAATCTGACACTGACACAGTTTTGTGGGTTCGGCTTTATCGTATACTGTGGAAAACTACTTTACCGTAATCGCCTATTACTGTTCTTTCGAGCGCAAAACTTCAAAGAAATTTCAGTGGATATACCTACAAAAACCAAATCAATGAAACGTTTATGTTGATAGGTTAACACATAAGCTACAACACAAAGCCTTTCATGAATGATTGCGCTCATTATTGTTTGAACAAAAGAAACGTTCCGAGCGTTCGCATTTTTGCAATTGTCATCAGTAGAACGAAGAAATCACAATGGCGTTGCATTGTCTATTGGATCGGAATAACAACTGTAAAGAGTGGACTCAAGTGTTCGGTGGTAGATTCAGCTCATTCGGCGGGTACATAAATTTAAAAATCATTTAAGTTATAGAGCCTTCCCCGTGTTTGCCTCCATGTTTCTCGAAGAAAGTAGTGATATTAAGGGCTTACGATGACGCACTCTCGACAGCAGCCATTGTCTCAAAATTTAGAATTTATGTAACCAGAATCCGTACTAGATATTCAATGTTTCATCACATGACATATGCGTCTAAACGATGAACTGGCAACGCATTGCAAGATTGGATTCGAAACTTGATGAACGGATTATGGAACACGTTAAAATATTGGAATTCTCGTTTGCGTATAATGCGTCTAATGTTATTACAATATAATCTTTCATTTTGTCCGTTACATGAACAGTACGATTCGTGATCAGCAATATACTTTATTGGCAGCCCTATAGAGATTGCTGACAGCTCGCTTACCACCACAAGCATAGCCGACGGCTGGTTTGTGATCATTCCAAAACTAAAAAATCAAAACAATAACACAAGAAATTAAATCAGTAAAATGCCGGTCCAGTGTGTAGTGGAAAGTTGCCGAAAAATAAAGTGGAGCAGCGCCGATGGTCCGTTTTTCTGTTTCCCTGTCGTTCGGAAGAACAGCACTCCGGAGAACGAATGGCTTCTTTTAGAAAAATTAGCCTTGTGGAAAAGTGTGTGTGGAATCCTCGTCAAGCCAACGAAAAGTATGCGAGTTTGTAGCAGACATTTTGTAAGCGGAAGACCAGCAAAATTTTACGAACCGGAAATTGTTGATTGGGTACCTTCCCTTCATCTGACGTGTGTTGAGATGCCCCCTGAAACATCTGATAATATGGTCCTCGAACAGCTAGTGGATATTACGAATATATATGTTCCTGCGAGTGATTTGGAACCAATCTACATGAATGTTACGATAGCCAACAGCAATTAACGTCGCTACGAAGTGGCTTTTGAAAGTCGTGGTATGTATATATTGTTTTGGGACCGCGAAATAAATTATACTAAATGTCGAAACACCTTCTTTTACTCGTAGAGAACGTTTCGCATACTGATTCTAGTTCGGACAACGTGAACATTTCGACAGCGATTCCTGTTCTGCAAGACAATACTTTGGACCGAGTCTCGGAAAATGCCAATGAGCGGTTGATCGATTATGACACGTCATATAAGGAAAATAATGCTTTTGTAGATGAAAGGCGAGTTTTTTTTAATCTACGAAAAAATATAGAAAACAAATCTAGACAAAACATGACTGAGCCAGTATTGTCAAATGACTCAGTTTTGAAACTGCTGACCATATACGAAGTGGGACTAGTTTTTGACACAATATATTTGTTTAAATTACACAGGCCAGTGAAGGAATCGCTTTTAAGTAATGCCAATAATGGCTCACTTACCTCATAATAAACCATTGATCTCTCAAGTTTTTATGGCTTTAATAACATGTTGGTTATTACTGTTTTCAGCGCTAATTTGCAACTGTAATCGCAAAGAGATGAACCCGATAGTGGAATTATCACCAGGTCGTTTTTCAAGGAAAGTGTTTGTGTGCAAACCGATGAAAAATGGATTGAAGATGATCGAAAAAAAGAGAAGTCTCGACGCAGGTTGCAGAAGGAAAGTGGAACGTTGAAACGAGCTGTCGAGGACCTTCGATCTAAACTAGCCGTAGCTGAGGAATCTACGAGATATACTGTCACTTCCTTGCAAACCGATGACAAGAAATGCAAGTATATCACAGGCATTCATTCTGGTTATGTGTTGAGGCAACTATATGAAGCGGTGAAGAACGATATCTTAAAATTTGAGGAGGCATACAAGGAGCAGTTGTTCGTTTTAGCGCTGAGGAAAATACGTTGAAACGAACCATTCAGCACATTAGCTTTGATTTACAACATGCATCATAGCACGGTAGCTGATCGTTTTTTCCATATTGTTAATTCAATTTATCTATTCATGTCTGGTTTGATTCGGTGGCCGTCACGAGATGTTATTAAAGCACATATGCCACGAGCTTTTCAAAAGAAGTATGGTGATCGGGTAACTATAGTTATCGATTGTTTTGAAGTTATGATAGAGTCCCCCAAATCCGAACTAATGACTGCCAATGCCAACATGTATAGTTTTTATAAGAACATAAAACTATAAAAGTTCTTGCTGGTATCACTCCTGCTGGATGTTATTGCTTTAATTTAGAAGCATTTGGTGGCCGAGACAAGCAAATTACTCGAATGAGTGGAATATTAGATTTAATTGAAGAAGGTGATTTTGTACTCGCTGATCGCGGATTCCTTATTGAAGACATGCTGGGTGAAAAGAAAGCTACGTTAAGCATACCCGCATTTAAGAAACTCAATCATCAGCTCCAACCAATAGATGCCTAAGAATCGAGAGACTTGTCTTCTCCCCGTATTCATGTCGAACCTAGTGTCGAACGAATGATAGGGTCCTTGCGTCAGAAAAGTCTGATTGTATCTCAGATTATCCCGATTACATTGTTGGAACGGTGGAATGGAGAAATGCCCGCAATTGATCAAATTTTGAAAATTTCAGCTGCAATTGTAAATTTGTGCCCTAGTATAGTTCCACAACACTGATTAATTTTTCATGATTGTATTGCGCATTTTGCACCTCATTAGACTCCTGTGCAAAAAATTTCTGCACAGTGAATATTTTCGCAGCCCACACATACACTTACCATCCAGTTTGAATGATGCGACGACCATGTTACAGACTGCAGGTCTGCTTATGTGAATTCATGACGCTTTTCATTCTTCCGTTTTTCTTATGTGATGCTGTGATGACGCATATAATAATAACATAGGGAAATGAAAGAGATAAAAAATCACATTGCCGGGCCTTTTATCTATTATATTGACGTTTGACAGTTATTTCGATAGCAGATTTTTCTGTCTTTGTTTTGATTTTGCCTATGCTGGTGATTTTTACCTACAAGAGCTCTGGTAAGCATCGGAACAAACTTAATTTGTGGATTCATCATATTGCTACGTATCGGTAAGTCTTTAAACAATCGTTTGATTTTGTGTGTTCTCAAAGCTGTCTTAAATTCATACGGTTACAGAGTAATCAAATCAATTCCGGAATGCAATCCGAACCAAGTCGAAAACGCAGCCGCGAAACTGCAGAAGAAAGCGAAGATCTTGAATCATCCATTGACGAACCAAATTCATTTGTTGATGTGGAGTACCTGAATAAAGAGTTTGAGGAAGTGGAACAGACTGCTGAATGTTCGGGTGCTTCCACTTGTAAGAGTGCAGATCCCCTAGTGGTCGATTATGGTCTAAACCTGGTGTCGGAAAATGAATCGGAATCCGATGATGATTATGCAGATACGAACGAAGTGATTACGACAAACAGTGGCTTCTCGCAAGAGAAACTCCCGGGCGGACTTTATGGCTGTTGGTTATCAGTTTCCGTTCGTGATTTCAAGGGCCACTCTTCAGGAAAAGAAGTTGGAAAGTGGGGTGTCGCAGGCGATACAGTGAAGGATTTTTTACATAACTGCTGGCTACTCTCAAAACGATACCTTAAGCAAGAGGTACTTTTCAGATGTGACGAGAGCGGTGTTGCTCACCCAATTTGGAGCACGAAAACCCCACAAGAAGCTGATTTCGTTAGATTTGCCTTGTTTAGGGACAAATCCAACCACCGATACTATACGATCGATAAAGTGACTGTTAACTTGCTGCAAAATTGGAGGAAAAATGATATTTATCTGCTTCTTCACGTTTATTCGCTGTCCGTTAACAACAGAAGTGTTTTTAAGACAGTGAAGGACATGCTTTTGGAACCCGCAGCAAAAGACAGGGCAGGCGCAGCTTCAAACAGAGCAGTGGAGAAACTTGTTATAACACTACGGAACAAGCATGGTGCCTGGAAGGCGCAGGATATAGCATGGATGATGTGGGCAAATGCCATTTTTACCGCAGAACCGCATCTTCAGGAAAGTATGACAAACGAAGCGCCACCCGAACATTTGGCCAAATTATTCGCCGCAAAGGAGCAGCAACGATTGAAAGCTATCCGTCGTAGCTTCGCAATGGCCCATAATGTAAATGCCGGCTATCATGATGAAATTGTTTCCATCCGTGCGTCTTGTAATGATTTGGAAACAACTATTCAGACCTTGAACAATCAAATGCAACTGATGAAACGTCGTATCGAAGCTTTGGAGACTCGAGATTCTTTGGGCCAATCGTTCATTTCAGCAGCAGAAGAAACATTACAAGCAACAGAAACAACCTTTTCTCAATCATTGGTAAGTCGAGTTTCAGAACAGGAAGATACTGATCACCTATAATGTTGATATTTCATTTTCTTGTTTTTTTTTAATGAAATGTACCATGTAACACAGAAGTTGCAAGAAATAAAACATGCTTACGGTAGTTTATTTTGCATTTATTATAAAAAAAATCAACAATTCAGTGAATTTTACGATGCTTTTTCGAATTTTCTTCGAAACCAAGATTAATTAGACAATCTTCCAGTTCAACCGTTGGGTCGAATCGTCCTCCTCTGATATACCCACATTTTTTGAACAAGTTTGTCATTGGATAATTTTAATACTGCTCCATAATTTCTGCCACAAGTAGCTGCAAATCTCGTTGATGGCATTCTCGATAAATTCGCCTGAAATGCTGCTTAATTAGTCCAAAAACCACCTCGATCGGGTTATAAAAGGGACAATAAGCAGGGAGAAAAATGGGAATTATACCAAGAGATCGTAGGAAGTAAATTATCATGGCATCGCAATGTATGCGAGCTCCGTCTAGAATCCAGATTGAGTATTGACCTGGATACATTTCAACATCATCAGAGTTTGCGACAAACTTTCTGCAGCATTCAAAAAACTTAGTTCTGTTGAAGGTTCCATCAGTGCTAAAAACTTCTTCTACGCCGTTTTGTCCAATGAAGCACAACAAGGAAATTCTTGGCTTACGAACAAATTCTCCTCGGCAGATGAGCCTCTTACCACGCACTCCATAGCCCCGTGTTCGTAACATTGCCCGGTTGTCAAAACTGACCTCATCAAGGAATATTAGGTTATGATAATCCCATCGTAGTCTTCGCATTTCGTCACAGAACCGCGTGATGTTATCTGATCGAATCTGGATTGCTCTTCTCTCGAGGGCTTTCCATGACAATCCTGCATTATGTAAAATGCGGCAGATCGAGGAAGCGGAAATAGAAACATTGAATGTTTTTTCAAACAAATGCTTAGCTTCATCAAGATAAAGTGTTGGTTGTGAAAGATATAGTTCTACAAGCCAGGATCGTTTGTCTGAACCAAACTTCTTCGCGTCGCGGGCATACTCCTTTCGCGAGAAAAATCCGTTTTGTCGATAACTTGAGATCCAATTTTAAATTGTCGTCTTATGCTTCCGATAGATTCTGGATAATTTTGCCTTAGAAAGACCCAGGAAAAAGTAACCGTAAAACGCGTGATAAATGGTATTCACCGATGCTCGCCGGTGGGAAACGGTCTGCAAAATATCCGTCATTTTACGAATCGCCTTACAAATATACTCTTCCGTGACAAAACGTAACAATTTCGGGAAAAATAATAAAAAGATCCATGTGGTGATTTGCCACTAAGAACACTAAAGCAAGCCAATACGTCAAGGCATAAACAACATAGCTCTTGACATAGCTTTATTAGTGTTAGTAGGTGCGAAAATAGTATCTGTCAAATTACAGATTACGCTAGATTCCAAAAATTCATGCAACGGTCAATATGGAAGAACATAATTATTAATAAATGTTAAAATATATGTGTGAATATTAATTTTGGTAAATATTGTTTTCCTGGTGACCAAACGTAAAAATAACCGAACTCTGCTTTAGAGATGTGGATCTGCATGATAGCTTGATAAAAGTATTTATGAGTTATGTTAAGAAAAATATCGCCGTTTTCAGCTCTTTTCAAGTATGGATCACTCAATTTCAAGAGAATATCAGTAAAATCTTGAGAGTCTTTTCCACTAAACGGACACTTAATTTCGACGCTGATTTTTCCATGACAATCACAAATTATGAATCCATCCGGAGAAGAACCAAAGCATGAGTTTTCAGCCGAAATTATAAGACCAGATGGTCTCCGGGGATTTACATGACAATGTTTAACGGCTTCAAAAAGATGTTGAAAAGCGACATGTTCCATATCTCTACCGTATCGCATCGGTAGTGCTAGAACTGAGTTCGTGTCATCGTAGCATATCTTTCGAATTAACGATAGTGGAGGCTTCGCTACACTTGTGCGGCAGACGTCTTTTAAAATCGATGCTGTGATCCTGCCAGTACGGAATACACTCCAATACTTACTACCGTTTTGCAGTACCGTGAGCTGTGTGATTCTAGCGAGCTGTTCCTTCTCATTGGCAAGTACGGCGAATCTATATTCGACAAGTTTCCGACGCTCTTGTTCACTATATGTGCGGAATTTTTCTTCGCAAATGTTACGCAAATCGTAAGCAGCTAGCTCTTCTTGGATGGCATCTTTTTCAGCACATGAATCGCAAGAAAAAGAACCTGTTCCACAATATGCGTACATAGCGGCTACACTGGTATTATAATT
This sequence comes from Aedes japonicus, assembly GCA_034211315.2. Lineage (NCBI taxonomy): Eukaryota > Metazoa > Arthropoda > Insecta > Diptera > Culicidae > Aedes > Aedes japonicus. Next base: position 7,260 of record JASCZW010013309.1, read on the forward strand.
TTGAAACCCAGCAAAAAATCTTCCATAGCGTTCTTCTGACGTCGATTACCGTCAGCCGTTACTGGAGGTTTATTCCAGTAAGCTGGAATGTCCGTCACGGATATCTATAAAAAATAACATAAAATTTGTTCAATGTACTAACTAGCAAGTCATACACTATCGTTCTACGCATAATTTTCCCATGTTCTATGTAATCCTTATGGATAGTGTGACAACTAGGCGTAGAAAGGTAGTACATATGATGATGAAGTAAATTTTCCAGCGATACTAAACACGTTTGAATCAAAGATAAACAAATTACATACCTTCTTTTCAGAAATGTTTCTCCTGATATCGTCAAGCGCAAAAAGGGTGGCTCCGATGTGAGAAAATGTCTCCAATAATCCAATTGCGCAATCACAGTGCGCCGCCAATATCTTTCCATCGTCTTTAATGATTATCCATGGCTTCAGAGGTTGTTTCCTGAGTTGAAACGAGTGCATTACTCTGCCATGGACAACGAAATCGAAAAGGATTAGGTTCCAACACCATGAAATTGTAGATTTCAGAAAACTCGACGTTCAGTGGAACATCTGCAGCCGTCACGCGCACACTTTTTGGATCCTGTCCACATATTGCAGTTTTCTGCAAATACCGAGACTGTGCTTCTAGTGCATCCTGAATTAAACATTATTATATTTCCCAATTGTGCTAAGTAAAATTGATGTCTCTTACCATCGCAGCAATAACAATAACAAACACAAACCTAATCACCAAAATCCGACGTAGCTTTTGTGATCATTCTAAAAAGTGACATGCCGACCAGAAAAAATATGGCAACCTTGATATTTGCACTTTTTCCACTGGGTGCAGCAACCTCTATAAATGCATCATAGGATTGGATAAATTTTCAATAATAAATTGAAAAACGCTCCCTAAAATGAAATGTATTGCTCGTTAAATTCAACAAAATATAACCATAAAATATATGAAATGTTCCATAGACAATGTCTATTAGACATGTGCCAATAGCTCCATAGAATAATTAAAATTGAGCATTGAAAACCCGGATATGTTCATTAATGTTAGATACAATGCTAAATATATTATGTACAATCTGACTGTGATCCAATTGAAAAGTAACCTTAAGCTTCAATTAATGTACCATACAAGATCAAGGTACTTTTCATCATCCGTATGGTATACTAATTGATGCTTAAGGTTACTTTTCAAGTAAACCATTGTCAGATTATACATGATATATTTAGCATTGCATCTATAATTAATTAACATATCCGGGTTTCTAATGCTCAATTTTCATTATTCTAAGGAGCTGTTTTCACATGTCTATGGAACATTTCATATACTTTATGGTTATATTTTGTTGAATTTAACGAGAAATTTTAGGGAGCATTTTTCAATTTGTTAATGAAAATTTGTCCAATCTTATGATGCATATACCCTTTTGCCATACTTTATTATTATTGTATATTATAGAAGTGTAAGTATATTAATACGGGCGGTAAGTCTCTGACCCAAGAAGTACGTGTTCTATAAAATATTGAAAAATTCACCAATTAAATATCTGAAATGTTTTAATAAATACTATAACATGTTCTTTGAAGTTAAGCGATTTATTTGGAATATTATTTTTATGAGCACTTTTGATATTGTCTACGGGCACTTTTAATATTTTTAATGGAATAGTTCAACTTCTTCAAAAGTCACTCAAATAGAGATATATAATGAAAAAACTTTCTAATATTCAGGACTGCGAACTATCGTCGGATTACCGAATATTTCGTGGTGACCGTAGTCAATCTACTAGTGTACTGTCCAGAGGCGGTGGTGTACTAATTGCGGTCAATTCAAAGCATTGGTGCACATTGGTCTCGTTGGAAAATTGCGATCATCTGGAGCAAGTAGCCGTGCACATAAATCTGCATCACCGATCGCTATTCATCACTGGAATCTACCTCCGTCCCCTCTCAAGCAGCGTGTATTTATATACAACTCACACTAACGCGCTACAGACTATCGTTGATAGGTCCTCGTATAATGATATAATACTGTCACTGGGCGATTACAACCTCCCATATCTGAATTGGAGGTTTGACGAGGATGTGAACAGATATTTACCATCAAACGCATCCACCGAACAGGAAATGGCTATCACGGAACCGATGCTCACTAACGAACTTGTCCAAATCAATACACTCTGTAATCAGAATGGAAGACTTTTAGACCTGGCCTTTATTACTAAACCAGACGCTTTCACTCTACTTGAGCCTCCCATTTCACTACTGGACATCGATCACCATCATAGCCCATTCATCTTAAAACTAGACGCCCACGGTAGTTCACCAATGAATTTCGAGTGCACTTCAAATCCATCTGAATTGAATTTCAGGCTTTGCGACTTCGTCTCGTTGAATAACGAACTGTCTACCATCAATTGGCATCTCTGGAGGGCGATTCCGTTGACGCTGCAGCTGACTGCTTCTATGACAAGCTGTATGAGACTTTATATGCACGAGTTCCACTACTACGACGTGTTAGGAGACCGACTTCAGCGCAACCATGGTGGAGCCCAGCGTTACGAAATTTACGGAACGTTTTACGTAAATCACGCAAACGTTATCTCAGCACTAGATCCAACGATAGTAGAAATAATCTTCGATTAATTGAGACCAGATACAACGAACTATTGAAATTCAGTTACGAAGAATACGTCCAACGAGTGCAAGCAAAACCCAACGGCATTTTGGAAGTAATCGCAACGATCTGACAATCGTATCCCAGACACAGTTGAGTTCAACGGAATTACCGCTAACACACCTGCTGACGCTACTAACTTATTCGCTCGTTTTTGACGTAGGACTACGTCTGTGTTTTCAATACTGGGGTACACGTTCGAATTGCGAAAATTTGGAGCGTCACGAAAAATATATAGGTTTTGAACGTTAATAACTAAGTCATTCCACGATTGATTTTCAAAATGTTTGCATCAATCGATCGGAACATTTTCTACGCTTCGATTTAAATATTAAAAACTATTGATTTTTAACATTCAACTATTGACATTAACGCAAATATAAGGTGATGTCTTATAATGCCGATTTTTCAGAGTAAATTTACCAAATACACAGTACTTTGCTATCACAGACTTCAAATTTAAGTAAGGAACGTCTCATATGCAGCAGTGCACAATATAAAAGAATGACACCTTCAAATTTTCTTCATTCGCTCGGCAGCCATGGAGCTGTGCAGAGCGGCAATGGGCCAGTACTGCTCTGACAGCTGACGGTTGCAAGTACCCTGCAGAAAAGTACGCGGGCGAGCAACCAGCTAGAATGATGACTCAGCGGCTGTGTGCCAAGCTCGTGGCAAATTTATCAAATCTGGAGGGAAATATGTATGATCCAGTTGGTAGTCATATCACGATATGATGTATATGTATATGCATAGATATATATGTAGATTATTTCGAAATAGTTACGTAGTCCTACGTCAACTTTGCGTACAACCCCATTGGGCTGTCCCTTATAGTTTTTTCAAGCGATTTATGGCTCAAATCTAACATCGCTTTACCCTGCTAGTTTTGATCGCATCCAGGAGTTTAACTTAAACTTTCCAATGCTGCGTTTCTCGCCGGACGACGTCATGAAAGCACTGAACGATTTGGATGTAACGAAAGGCCCTGGAGTAGATGGCATTCCCCCATCGTTACTTAAATACTGTTCACGTTCACTCGCTTTTCCAGTCTGCTGCGTATTCAACCGTACGATGAACGAAAGAGTTTTTCCCAGCGTTTGGAAGATTGCTTCGATTGTGCCTATCTACAAAACAGGTAATCGGAACAGGGTTGACAACTACCGTGGGATATCGCTTCTCTGTTGCTTTAGCAAAGTATTCGAGACCATGGTTCATTCATCCCCTTATATCAGAGTTCCAGCATGGGTTCATCCAGCACCGCTCTACCACCACAAATTTATTATGCTACACAAACACGAGAGGTCGAATCACGGAGGCAAGTCGATTCTATCTATATAGATTTCTCTTAAGCCTTCGACAAAGTCCCTCATCTTTACGCTACCGCAAAACTAAAAGTCATTGGTTAGTTGAATGGATTCTTTCGTATTTGACCAACCGCCAGTCCTTTGTTTCTATAAACTCTGCTCGATCGAATGCATTCGTAATTACCTCTGGAGTACCACAAGGGAGCGTGCTTGGGCCAATGCAATTCGTTCTTTTCGTCAACGATCTGTGCCCGCGTATTTCATCATTCAAGCAAATGTTTACCGACGACCTGAAGATCTTTAGGCTCATCACGACCCCACTCGACTGCCTCGTCTTACAAAACGACATCAATGAAGTAATGCAGTGGTGTAATGAAAACGGTATGAGTTTAAATACAGGAAAATGTAAGACGATAACGTTTTCCCGCAGAAGTGTTACCATCAAGCATCAATACACAGTTGGCTCTGCCCCACTAGAGCGTGTACCCTCCATCTGCGACCTCGGTGTTACAATTGACTCCAAGTTGAATTTCATCGAACATGTCGCACTTGTCACGGCAAAAGCCTCCGTGGTTCTCGGACTCATTTGACGTCATACCTGGCAGTTCACAGATATATACGCACAAAAAACATTATTCTGCACCTTGGTCCGTAGCATCATTGAATATGCAGCCGCCGTCCGGACACCTCATCATGCATCAATGATCAACAGAGTCGAAAGAATTCAAAAGTCGTTCATACGCTTTGCACTCCCCAATCTCGCTTGGAATGACCCTTTTTCTTTACCCGACAACACCGCACGGTGCATGCTGATAGGACTGGAAACCTTATCTACTAGGCGCACTCACATTCAGAATCTTGTTGTATTCGACTAACTACGAGGCAATATCAATTGTCCATAACTTCTCCAGGACGTTCCCCTGTATGTTCCTCCGAGGCAATTGAGGAGCTCTCAACTCGTCGCCGTACCTGCACATCGGACTAGTTATGGTTTCAACAACCTACTTGACGCTTGCCTGCGAGCGATTAACAACGTTAATGATTATTTCGATTTCACGACCAGCAGAAGCACATTCAGAAATAGTATTAAGACTATTAGAAATTAGAGTAGTCTGTACGATTTTTACATCGAAGATGACATAATAAATAAATAAATAAATGAATTTGTTAGACATTAGCCTTTAACGCAGCTCCACTAAAGGTCATTATCCACTTAAAAAGTAAAGAGGTTACGGGACTTCGTTCATTTTTATCAAATGGAATTTTGACAGCTTCACAGCTTCACAGTAATACCATAGACTAACTCTAAGACCAGTAGGTCCCGAAATTTTTTTTCTTGGCTCAGTTAGTACTAGCACATTGGTCCCAAGCTTAATTCAGACGATATCGTCAAAAGGTCGAAAGTAACAATTGTAAACAATGACATCTAGTGTATTTTTCTGGGATTTGCTTGCTCCTACAAAACAGATAGAGGGAGTTATTACCTTCCCGTCATTAGTAGGAATAGATGTTAGGAACCTGGCATTTCCAGGAAATTTACGTTTTAAGTCTTTGTTTACAATTGTTTCTTTCGACCTTTTGTCGATTTTGTCTAGAATTATACGACCCTAATAATGAACTCACACGATCACACACTCAAATATTCTGCCAAAATAACACAGCAAATCAAAACAAAGGCGCAAATGTGTACAGCAAGGTGCTGGATTCAAGGTGCACTCTGAACCAAGGGGTTCTACAACAGTGAAACAATTTCAAATCGCTAGTTGCATATTGATTGTTGGTAAGGGCATCTTCAACGGCGATCCAAATTGTGGATTGGATTTATTTTTTTAGACCAAACGCAAAAACATTGCTGCACCGGTGTTGTAAATTTTGTTTTATACTGGATCTATTTTGCATCATTTTGAAACTGGTATATGTTTTGATCTATTCTTGCAGCAATTTGGAACAATAAAAATACTTTTCCAAAACACTACACGCTACTTGATAATACCAATTATTGCGTAAAATTTCAGCTTATACTAAACAAAAACTCATTTTTTTTGAGTATATTCTGAGTTATATTTGTGAGGCGAAAAGTAACCGTGTTTGCTGCGTGTGATGCTGGCGGTGGTCAAAAAGTTGTGTTGCTCGCCTCGGATGCTGATAATTACCTCTAGTTGCTCGCGGTGCTAGTGAATTGCCTTTTCGTTTCATCCCTGAATAACGAATGCTTGTCTTAGTTTTCTTTTACAGTCACTGAATTATCCGGAAAACGCTGACTAGATCGAAATGCGGAGGATTCGAGATTCCAAAAAGTATTTCGATTGCGCGAAAATGAAAAATAATGAAGTCTTCAAATAAACAATCTGTTTATTGATAGATTGGTCACTTGCAAATAGCTCATACAGATACATTTTGTAGAAGCCTCTAGTTGACTCTAGTTGTCGCATAATGTCCAGGAACATCTCCCTTGGTATGCGGAAACGCAGAAAGTGCTTCTCGTTGTAGGCTTGCGTGTTGCCAAAGTAGTCCTGGAACAGCTTCTGATGACCGGAACGGAAATTACGTTGGGGCGTCATCCAGGATGTGACCCTTTCCGTTTCGACTCTTCGACTCTCCGCTGCCAAACTAGAAATCAGCATTATGTAATATCGTTTCAATGAAATGCGTACATTCTCACACCCACCTTCAGCCAAACGAAAGAACAAGTATTGGTGGTCATCAGCTAACGACGTACTACTGGCATTAAAAATTAAAAATTCCCCCTTGCCTATCCTGCATATGTGCCTGGTTATGTGCCTGATCGGATACTACCGTTCAAATGCCCTCCGCTCGTTTTCAATCTTGTATCTTTCATTTTCAAAGCCTGCCGTTGCCTTACGGACCTATCAATACACTTTCTCTTCATGTCTTTGTGTTCTAGCAATAAAATTACTGTCCGCTCCTAGCGCTTCGCATGGAGATGATAAATTATCTGCTTCTGAAAAAACTTCATCAAAGATCGTTACTTCCGCGCTGGGGAGAATACAAAAATAACAATCAAAAGTATTAAAAATTATTTGGTAAAATCAATCAATGGCAAAATTTTTGTGAAAAATCTGCAATGCCTGAAAAATGCTGATGCAAATCAGGTATAAATTTGATCTAAAAATAGACCGCCGCTGAAGATGCCCTAATGCATAATCGAAACGAACCGAAAATATCAACCCAGAGGTTTTTTTTTATCTTTTCGCTGCAAAGGCTAGAGAAAAAAAAAATCCCTTTTCACAAAGGTATAAAGCTACTTATATTAATTATCACTAACTGATAATAAATTTCTTTTATTTATACCAGTTTATTGAACATTTACGTGGTTGCTGCAACAAGTGTAATATTATTGAAGCAAAAGAAAGTCCGTCTCCGGAAGAAACCGACATGCCGGGTGAAAGGTTACCTAGCCGAACGAAACCAGAAAGGGCGATTTATCAATTTTATTATCTATAAATTTAATTTTTAATTCTATCGAAATTTAATTTTAAGATCGACATTAAATCCATATCCCACGACTGTTTCTGACTTTATAAAAATAGTTGTGTAACTTTTCGTGACGCATACCACCAAATTTCTTATTAAACATATCTTAGCAAGTGTCTAACTACTTGAATCTCGCTTACAGCTTAAACACTTTAAGAGTTATAACAAAAAAATGTAATCGACCATTGCATTTCAATAGCTTCAATTTCAATATTTAAACGTTCAAATCCTAAGCACTTTTCATGACGTTCAAAATTTTCGAACTCGCAACGTGTACCCCTATTTTGAAAACAAAGAAGTAGTCCTACGTCAAAAGAGGTGGGTTATATCAGAGATATAACCGCGAGGTTCACGTAGGACCGCGTTGGTGTATAGTATTAATGGTTACATCTTATTTCAACCAATCACTCACGTATGGTTGGTATTAAAATATTAGGTTTTTATTGTTTTACTTTGACCCGTCCCTTATGAAGTTTTCTACATATTTGCACATTCGTTACGCGAGGGCGTTACATAGGGGCCTACCAGTCCAGCTGGTAGTCGTCTGTTTGTCATATCTTTAGTCATCCTATATGCAGCTTAAAGCGGACCATGTACCATGCATTTCATAAAAAACATACAATTCGAAAAATATTTTTCTTAACTGACAAACTAAACAATGATTCTATCAGTCAATATCTCGTAACACTCAACTGAATGCCTCAAACAATCCAAAATGAGCTATGTTTCGTTGATTTGCAATGGTTGTTTAACATTACCGCGAATATTTTATTTTATTTTATTGACGAATAAGGGGCCGAGGCACCAGGTCACCAGTTTGAGTACAAGAACTCAAACCTTACATAATACATCAGGTGATTGTTGAATGGGCTACGCAACGTTTCTTCCCATGGGGGATTTGAATTTTGCGGGATACACTATTAGTGCACACTAGAAGTGTACAATGATATTGCATCACTACCCACAGGATTGTTAACATTAATCGCAAACATTGCACTTAAATAAAAACGAAAGGGTGAGCCATGTGAGTCACATAACTGCAAAGTTGACGTAGGACTGCTTGTTGATGTGAAGAAATTTAAGTGATCGAATTAATAAGTTTTATTCAGTCTAAAGAACCATGAAATCCTATGCTATTAGCGTTTAAGGCTTCACTTTTGGTTCTCCACAAAAAATAATAGAAACTGAAGATTGGCTAAAATTACCTGTTAATAATATTTTGTTTGTTGAATGTCCAACGTGCTAGTAAATAAGCAACGCCATGTTCAGCCTGTGTGTGGTAGTGAAAATTTCGATGTGTTCAAGAAAAATGTCAATCAAACATATACTCTTCAATGAAGTCATAAACATTACACTTTTGCATAACGCTCTCATTTTTCAAAATTTGGAAATGGCACCCGGTATAGAAAAGAGAAACTTAGTCCTACGTTAAAATTTTAACAACTTATACTAATAGCATTTAATTAAAATTTGAATCCAAAACATTTGTAAGTTTTTTTTTTTTTTTATCAAATGGTGTATGAATAAAATCATTCTGTTTATTCGAACGAGAGTTATTAGGGTTAAATAAACTTTTATGCGTTATGCGCAACGCTCTCATATTTTTAAATTTTCAAATGACACTTGGTATAGAAAAGAGAAACAGAGTTACTTTCACCTAGAAAATTGAAAAAAAAAGTGCGATGAAAACGACAATAGACTTCTATGGAGTAATTGATGTTTTCTATTGGCTTTTTTATATATAACTTGCATAAATTTTTCGTATATCATATTATTATTTTCTTCTAAACTGTATATTCAACATTTGAAAATTCATTTGGAACATCTGTCCTGTTGTATATCGAAAGTTTATTGTGTATTTTGTATAGTTTAATGAACTTCGTGAACGTAAGGATTACTAAAGAATGTTTTACATATTCTCCTCGTAAATTCGTAAACTTCTATTACGCTTATTCTCAATGGACAATAACAGTGTTTTTGTTTGCGAGGCACTACGCAAATGTCACTGCTATATACTATATATTCAACCGTATCCATTTATACTTATTTATTTTCCTTCTGTTCATCAGGTGTGATTTACGGCTTCAAAGGATTGATACTTGTGTTTGGACTTTTTCTTGCTTATGAAACACGATCACTTAAAGTGAAACAAATTAACGATTCACGATACGTTGGAATGAGCATTTATAATGTTGTTGTACTATGTTTAATAACAGCGCCCGTAGCGATGGTGATCGCATCTCAACAAGATGCTTCCTTTGCGTTTGTTGCACTGGCAGTAATTTTCTGCTGTTTTCTTAGCATGTTGCTAATATTTGTACCGAAGGTGATATGTCAGCTCTATCCAACGAATTATTTTCTTTATTACTGACCGGTGCATTTTTTTTACAGGTAATAGAAGTGTTAAGACACCCAACAGATAAAGCGGAATCGAAATTTTGCAACGAAACTGGTATTTCTAAAGAAGAAGAAGAACGATACCAGACACTAGTTACGGAGAATGATGAACTTCAAAAATTAATTGCTCAAGTATAAGTTTACTTATTATTATCATAAGATTCATCGTTCTTTTATTTCTTATTTGTCTTATATTGGCTTGCAGAAAGAAGACAAAATTAGAATACTGAAACAACGATTGACTGAGAAAGAATCGGTGGTAAATAGTGGCCATGTACAGATAAGTGAAGCGCGTACCGGAAATGTTAAACACATAAACAATCAGCTGGCAGAAGTAACCGGAGTTACGCAAGGTAAAGATTCGTAGATGGCCATTGACCATACCCTTCTAATTTTGTTCCAGTTTAATCTATTGAGTGTTTCCTTAGGAGACAATAAAATCAAACGGCTAGATCAGGGCTACTAAGACGATGGATGAAAATATTAAACCAATAGCATTTTTTTAGCTTAAATGATCCTAACATCTCAATTTGTTACTTACCTTTTTTTTTAATTCCGTGCAGGGTATATTCACACTTCGACCATTTCTTGGATCTATTGTGATACATACCCCGTTTTGATATTGCGTTATCAGTATGCCGTATCACTATTATGTGAATCGACTATCATGGACTGACTCAATTACATTTCTACAAAAACAAAGGGTACAGCTATGCCAGTGACAGAACTACAAAATTGACGTACACGCTGAGCCCAGTTTTTCCATAATCGCAAAAAGTGCACGTACTAATTTATGGGTAAAGTTGACTTTACCCATTAATGAGTACCTTTCTTTGCCAAGCAAAATGCCATAAAAAAACTCAAAGATGAAAAAAACAATTGGCCGGCTAAGCATTCTCCGTTGGCTGGGTCAACCAACAGCATAACCAGCTTCATCTTATCCACTATGCACAACTAGGAACTACAACGAACTTAACCTACCTTCTAGATACGTGAACACATGGTCAGTCAGCCGTGTTACAGTTCGGCTAAATTATCCGTTAATAATATTTCGTTCGTTGGTTGTCCAGCGTGCTTGGCCATAAACTCCAGGACGCGAGTTTGAAGCAATGCCATGTTCCGTCGGTGCGTGGTAATGAGAATTTCTATGAGTTCAAGAGAAAGTTCAACTAAGCAAACGCGATTGAGCTAATGCTTTCTTCTCGGTCTTTTTTGGCAGGAGGATGGCCTGAAAAGGACAGCATCCTGTGAAATGGTCAAACCGGAGAGAAGTTTATTCAGCTCCTCGCCGTTGCCCTTCTTATTGTCATCGGAACTTCAGCGGTCAAGTATTCCATCACAGCAGCGAGGTAGACAGGGGCGCAGTTGCGTAGTTGTCCGTCCAGAGCAGACGGTGAATGCGACCGACTGGGAACTGCAATCCGGCGCGAATCGGAAGGAACATTGTACTTTCTCTTATCCCTTCCTCCTGTTGCTAGGTAGTAGAGTGTGCTGCAGTTTAGATCAGATATGTATCACTGATAGCTGCTTGTCATGCCTGGCCCGTTTTATATAATGGCATCTGGTACCATTGCATGACAGGAGGAGGCACTGCGAATCAAATTTTACAAAAGGGGACGGGCCTTTTGTTGTTTCGCCAGATGCCAGCGTGGGCATGGAATCATTCGTTTTCATTAGCGCGACAGGGGTTTCGGAGGTTAATTCGCAACTTCTTAATTCAGGCAACAGAAAAACTGCCATTTTCAGAGTTTCAAGCCATCCAGCAGATATATAGACACACTTACACGTAAGTTAATATTTTTCAGAAAAATTAGAGCTCACATATGATGAGGAACTCATTCTCAAAAATCACCATTAATCACGAAATAAGTGAATCTTAATTAGTGAAAAATAGGGAGTGCAAACCAAGCAAAAGTCCATAGAAAAATCTCAAAAAATGAAACAAAACTGGCTGACTAAGCATTCTTCACTAGCTGGGTCAAACGACTGCATTGACCAATGGCTGCAATTTTCTTGCCTCCACCAACAACTAACCTAATCTGTTATCTGCAACTAATCCGTAGTTATAGGTTTCCTGTCAAATTCACGCAAACGCATCCGCAATGTATTAATTTTGGTGGCTGACCCTATAATCTGCTCATTATATGTATCCAAATCCGAATCCCAAAAGTATCAGTCTTTTTTTCTCTTTGCAGATCTTCGCGATGAACGGATATGAAAATTAAGTCAATTCACCGCCACGTGATAGTTACTAGTAAGATGCATGCACTTTTTACGAACAAATTCATCGAACGAAAACAATGGATTATCATAATTCAAATGTTGGTTAAACCGTATTCCAGTATTGGGAATAGATAATTAAATGTCATTCATCGGATTGTTGTACATCATTTTTGTCCTGTTTTTTTTTCTATGAAACGTTGAAGTTTTGTACTATCGTATTTTACCGTATTTAAAAATGGTCCTTATAATAGTAAACCAAACAAATCACACCGACAGGAAATAAATGTTGTTAGTTTCAGGAGCGTTTAGATGATCTTTTGTAAATAGAAATGTTAAAAGCGATGTTTGACAAACTGCACAACTGCAAGCGCAATCGTTTCAAGAGTTTTGTTTAAAATAGGGAAGATATATTTGTACAAAAGTTACAGAAATTGTTTAACACTTTTAAGCCAAATCGACAGAACAATGCAGGCTTGTGAGAGTTTACAGGACAAATTTATGAAGAATAGGTTACAATATAGATAGCGATGAATTCAAAAAACCACGTACATAAATACGAGTTCAAGATGTAGGCAATAAACATTAATACGTTAATTTGTCTGCATTTTGTTATTAAAAAAAATTCATGCATGATTTAAAAATGCGCGTACAAAAAAAACAGTTATTTAAAAACATCGCGTAAAAAACCTCGTTTTTAAAACAATCCACATTAACGATTCGTGTGAAAAAAAAACGCGTGAACTAGATTAAAAAAAGCAAAATTACCGGTGTATATTAAAACTGTACGCAGCACTTTGTACTTATATCCGTTAAAATTTGCGAGCATTGTTTGTTGGGCAGTAAAGGTTTGCAATGTATAGAATTTAGTTTTTCTTTTGTTTCCGATAAATTTTCAAAACTATACGGAATGCAACATAAACTCCGATTCCGCGACAAATAATCCAAAAGAATCCGCTAAATCATTCAATTATTGGGTAGTATCTTTAAAAAATGGCATAAGATTAGCAGTAAATGCTGACTATAATTCCAATGTGAAAAAAAGTTTATGCAATCAAAGTTATTTTCATAAATTTTCAACTTAATTCAAAGCTCATTCTGAAAATCCTTCTTAAAGATACATAAGCATACAAAAAAATTGAATTTCGAGAACAACACAATGAACTTTGTAGAATATTTATAGATCGGTTTTCATGTATACTTTGGTGTTAATTTTAAACTATCCTGTTTGAAGTAAATTCTGAAAGGCAACTATATTAGTTCTCAGCAGAACTGAAAAGAAATTCCTTGAATAATAACTTGAAAATATAAGAAAAAAATGATAGATTCCCAGATCGCGTCTGCAGTATTTTAAATTTGTGTTTAAGACTTATTCCTTACGAAATCGTATGAAAACATTGTTGTTGCATTGGACGAGAAAAACATGCATCTAATACACTTTCATGGTTTGAATCCCGCAACTTTTTTTGCTGTGAGGAGAATTTTCATACGATCATCCTATGAACGTCTTTGCATTAGAGAGTCGTATGAAATTTGCAATAATTTCTTCTGGCTTCTCTCTCTCTATCTCTATCTCTATCTCTATCTCTATCCCTATCTCTATCTCTATCTCTATCTCTCTCTCTCTCTCTCTCTCTCTCTCTCTCTCTCTCTCTCAACACATCTTGCCGACGTTTGATTCATGCCACAATGCCTTGACCCCATATTTTAATATGATATATGCTTTCTCCATGCTTCAACGGTTTTTTGCACACACACTTCAAGTTTAAAAAAATTGTATCTGATGTCCTGACGTTGTTGCGACTGACAGGTCCTATCATAAACGATGCTATGAAACAACTCCAAACCATTTGTTTCATATTCATTGTTGCTACCACCACCAATCACAAGGAAACTGAAGGGTGTACGGAATCAAATTGCGACACACACAAATACTCGGGAAAACTAGACCGTTGAACCAATCATCTTCAAACTTTCAGTTTGTTTTATTCAATTTCCATTCTATGTCCGAACCTAATGCACGAACCTTATTATTTACACTACTCTAAAGTCCTGTACAATCCATTTTTTCTTCATAGCCTCCTCCGATTGCATTTAATTAGGATGCTTCCAAAGTGCCTACTTCATGATGGCCAACTACTTTTAAATTAGCCGCAGTTTCAGTGCGTTGGGGGGGAGGGGGGGAGGGGGGGGGGTTGAGAGGCTTCGGCATAAAATTGACCTCCTTAGCCTTGTACCACTCCAAAACCTGTTTAGAGTTGTTCCAAAACCTGAAAATTGTTGGACCATTGTTTGACCTCAGAAGAGGAAGTAGACGCTTTTGGAGGCATTTCTTTAGGTACAGCTGCCCATTGACCTTTCCAGTTGTCACGAATGGGGTGCTCCACTTTCCACACGAGCAAATCGCTTGCCAAATCATATATTTGTTTGGCAAACTTTGCCATCTTCTGCTTTCTAACGTCCTCAGGAACATCGAATTTATGATGAGCAGTGAAAAACTGGAGCCCCGGAACAGTTGGGTGTAGAGCCTCTGTGCACCGTATTCTGCCGTTCATCGCGATTAAGCGCCTTTTGAACTTTCACGTTTTTTCGCATCTAGCACGATAGTTTTGGTTAGATTCAGTTTCTTCGCCACATCTCGAACTGAACTGTTGGGATTCCTCTTGAAAGCTTGAACTACGCGCTTGTAATCCTTAACACTATACGCAGATTCATTTTTGTCACTTTTTTTCCGATCGATGGTCAAACGTTCGTGGTATCGATTTAAAACAAGAGACACCATTGAATTTACCATTCACAGCTTCCTGCTGATGGCACGATGAGAATGATCCGGATTTTCGAGGTACGCGCGCAAAATTTCTGTGCGCCGCTGCTGTTCTTCCGACTCCATCTTCGCAACGATTGCACATCTACTAGTGAGACTAACGCAGCGTAAACAAATATTATTGAACTAATTTCACCCAAAATTTCAATAGAACGGGTAAAAAGTTATAGCCATTTAAAAGTCACTGTTTTAGTCTTTGGTCCCAAATAAACCATAGAGTACCTCATGCTTTCGATTTGTTATAAGAATATTTTTTTTACGTAGGACTAACGTCTCTCTTTTCTATTCCTGTATAGGGGCACCGTTCTTAAGTTTGATATCGAACGATGATATCTCCTGTCTGGATCACAGAAATTTTACGAAAAGTATTTCATTCAAAAGGTAGCATATCAGAGCTGAATCCATGTTGCTAACTTAATTCATTAAATTTGTTCAAACTAATTAAAAAGTACTTAGAAGAAAAATTTCTGAACGCACAAAGCTATTCGTCGAAAATGACATCATATTTGCGCCACGTTCTGATTGGTTCATACTGCCATGTGGCAGGTACGCTTCTTTTTTTAATGCTGACACCAAACGTAAACGTTTCGAGCGCTCCGGCCGTAGTTGTTTGATTCGGTCCGTTACAAGATGGCGCTTTACTCTTGCCCTGGACGAACATTTCAAGTCATCCATGACCAACCGTTGCATGGTAGTTTTTGAAATATCGGCTTCCTTAGCCAATTTCCGGATCGATCTGATAGGATTTTGCCTCACTTTGCCTCTCACTGATCTGATGACCTTCAGTGTGCTAGCGGACCGTGGACGGCTACTTTCCGGTTTTCGTGGACGTGGTCCATCAAGGAATGAATGTTGGACATGGTAAACGGTAGCCAATTGGCATCCCACAATCGATGCAATTTGTTTTACGGGCTTTTGGGCGAGCACCGAGCAGCGACTTTGTTGCTCGCGAACCACTGTTTTGTTTACAACGTCTTAGAATATATAGTCAGATGATTAAACAGACGCATTAAAACAGTAAAAATAATGTTTAAAGCTACCCACAAATAAGTATCGAAAACTTTCGCATTTCTTTTATGGGACATACTGTACATTCCGAAGCATGCTATAAACAGTTGTTCTTTAAAGATAACGATTCGCGTTGGTTAGAGTTTTCCCTTTAGGAAGAAATGAATTTTGAAAAACAGTGTGAAAGTGATAATTAGTGCAATTTTGGAACGCGTAAAGATCGTACAAATGCTCTGAAACGAACATGTACCGCTGCCGAACGAGCTCGTTGTTATCGGGCGAAATTGAAAGCAGCCAGAGGTATGTTTGCTAACTACTGGTTGGGAGAAGGGTTTTCAACTCGAGGTAGGAAATTAAATCAAGAGGTTAACCTACTTGACAAAGTGCAAATACTGAAGGCATAATTTACTATTTTACCACCACCCATAGCGAAGTTTATTGATATTTAGGAAGGACTTAAACTAATTAGTCATTCGTTCTTGCGGATCCAACTTCCAATTAGAACAGTATCTGCGTTGCTATGGTCCGCTATGAAACCAATATAACTAATCTAACATGTTGATCATATGAATGCATCAAACGGTTTAACGTAGTCTACGTCAACCGGTCGTGTTTTATACACAACCCCACTGATTCTGATTGGAGCAGAGCAGAGGTTGTCAATTATTTCGTTGCAGTTGGCTCAACTCACAATCGGGCCAAATCATGCTGTAATATTATGTCATCATATCAAAACAGGAAAACTAGTGACAGGAAGTTCGATTGTGGAAGCATCTGATCAATGAAACCAAGAATGAGCTCCGAAAAATGTAAACATAAATATTATTAAAAATCAATCTACGCTGCTCGAATTGGTCCAAATTGTTAAGCACTTAAATCAATAAACAAACAAATGTTATTTTACAAAGAAAAAATGTTACAATAATTGTTTCACAAAAATAAAGTGGTTTGAAATTTTTCCAATTTTTTTCGACTTACGTAAGAATCCTTAATATTTTGCAATAAGTAAATTTTACTCAAACTTTGGTTAGTTTATTTTCGCAGTAAAAAAAGTATCAATATAAAATTGTTATAAATGACTCATAAAATCAATTGAGTATCCTGACTTTTAACGTCATCACTGCCATAGGTTATGATTTTATAGATCCTGATGGCTTTGGATAAAAATAAAATGATGTCACAAAGATATTTTCTGTATCCCCATTGTATCCAACTTAGTTTGAGAAAAACTTAAAAATAAACGAAAAAAGATCTCGTGCTCCAATAAACAAATGTTTTTTTCATAGGTTCCACACCCACATTCACAATTTAGCAAGAAAAACAACCTGATGCGCAATGGACACTCAACATTTCGTGCATATATGGATATCCTCAAAAAATAAAAATATGTGAAGCGTGTCACGATTCGTTCGTGCCTTGACCTACCCAGCATTGGTAAAGTAGGGCAAAGAATGCGTCCTTGATTCGAGTAATACTATATCGAAGCCCTTCGCTCAATTTTTAATACTTCTATTCAATTTTTACAACCTGCCATACACTGACGGAACTATCAACACTTTCTCTCCGTGTCTTTAATTCTAGCAAACATTACTGTCTACACATAGGGTCACATCGGTGCCTAGGCCGCGCATCGCTTTCAAGACCTCGGAGTATTTCGACGCCTTGGTCTATACGATGATGGCCTCTCCGCGGTTACGGATGCAGCCACCTGTCACTTTTCAATTGCGTTTTTGGTTTTATTCCCCTTTTTTCGAACCTCGGTCCAGTGGCTGTCCCAGCCACGCTTGGGATCGTCACTCGTGCTCCTCTTAGCACTAGCGTCTGCTTCTGTGTTAACAATAGTTGTTGTCGTCGGGGTCCTGCTGCTCGGGTTCCCTTCGGCGCTTGAGTCAACTCTCGAGCTGGATGTCGCGTCTTTGGCCCTGGGCTTAGCACCGCTGGAGCTGGTCGTGTCTTTTCACACGGGGACTGCCTAGCCCACTTGGTGGTCTCTACGGCCTTTGTTTGCCGTCGTCTTGTATCACAGGGACTGATTAACAAAGTTGCCCATAAGCGCCCACTTATCAGCAAGGCAAGCAAAACCAAACGGCTCAGGTTTGCTATTGAGCATGCTGATAAGCCCGTAGAGTTCTGGAAAATGGTTCTCTGGACGAATGAATCAAAATTCAAGCATTTTAATCGAAAGTGGTGGGTTCGTGTGTGGTGCAGATCGAGTGAAGAGCTTCAGATACACCAAATATAAGGCAGCATGAAGCATGGAGGAGGAAATGTGATGGTCTGGGGGTGTTTTTCGTGGAGTGGAGATGGTACCTTCGTGAAAATTGATGGGATAATAACGGAAGATTCCTACATCACCAT
This sequence comes from Aedes japonicus, assembly GCA_034211315.2. NCBI lineage: Eukaryota > Metazoa > Arthropoda > Insecta > Diptera > Culicidae > Aedes > Aedes japonicus. Next base: position 25,560 of record JASCZW010013309.1, read on the forward strand.
CGAAAAAGCGAGAAAATCTGGAGGTTTCGCTGATCCAGACGGGTGTTGAAGAGAAATTGTATTTCAGCAGGACGTCGACCCAAAGCATGCTGCTAAGACCAAAGAGCATTCCAAAGTGCCTGCAGCTGGTCCTTAAGGCCAAAGGAGGACACATAAATTATTAATATGATTTTTTTTTACTTAAATTTAACTTCCCGGGAGCCAAAATGAAGTGGGCAATTATTTTGTCACAGTTTTTCTTCAACACGAATTGATTTATTTTATTCAAGTCGAGGTCTTTTTTTATTACTATTCCATAACAGAAACTTGGAAAGAATTTGAAAAACAACAGCTCGAAAGACTAATTTGAACCAAATAAATGAGAGAAATTCAAAAAATGATGAGATGAGCACTTTATACTGCCAATCAGTGTACTTATCGTAAAATTTTTGTGGGCCAGGGAGGAGATATTGTCGTTCAAAATCTCCAATCCTGCGTGACGCGGTTGAATTCAGAAGTTTTGGAGCGGCACCCCTATACAGGAATAGAAAAGAGAGACGTTAGTCCTACGTCAAAACTGCACTACTTGGCTCGGTGCTGCATTCCAAATTTTGAAAGGTTCTGCTAGTTTTTTAAATGATATCTACTCGGGCAATGTCCGGTTACTAGGCTAGTACAGGTACAAAGAACAATCTTATTGAGCTCCAGAAGCTTTTTACTAATTGTTACATTTGGAATTATAAACCTTTTCGCTTGAAAACACTTAGTGGTGACCAACCAATTGGTCATCACCCTTTGCTCATACCTAAGATTTTAATTCCATTTTTATGGCACAGTATGATATACCGCAGAAAGGTTCTGGGCCAATAAACTGTGCATTTGGACCTTGTTTAGCAAGCTCGTCTGCCCTTTCATTGCCTTCAATGCCACAGTGTCCCGGAACCCAGAACACGATCCTTGAGAGAAAGTGTAGTTTGGTAAAAAGAGCGGTCGTTGCCACATTTTTGTGCGTCGCTCAAGATTTCGATAGCTCCGCATTAGTCACTCTAAACGGACCTCCATCACATGGTTGTGAATTTTGAAATCAACGTTGAGCAAGCTGCTCGGGCGATATGCTCTCGCTGTCCCATCTCCTCCTATCGTTTTGACGAACACGATTGTGCCATCGGGGAATTCCGAATGAAACTCATTCGTCATAGCTTCGTTTTTAACAAAGTAGCGTTTCCTATATATGGCATGTTCGTAGATAGAATCCAACCGGCAGACCGTCGCTGCCTGACGATTTTCGTTTCTGCTACGTTCGGATGGCATTTTTTAACTCGTCTCACTGATCTCTGCCATAAGGACAGCGTTTGCTTAATCGTTCTCGGGTACGACTCTCTCGTTTTTAAAACGTTCTCTCTGCACCTGCCTCACCTCTTTCACTGAATACTGATCCCTCGTTCGTTCATACAGAAAGTTTTCGATGTTTTTTCCGCCTCTTATCACCCAACTGGAATGTTGACATGTTTTCCCCCGCAAGTCTCATTGAGCCGCATTCAGTTTTGTGTAAATTGCCGTTTTAGCGTAAGCATTTGCGCTGCTACGCTATTTATGGTAACCAACATGGTGGGATTCTGGTAATACCCATCATACGCTAGTCGTAGCAGCGTGTACAGGCGATGGTGTTCCCGTTGTAGGTTATGAAAGGTTCACGGGTCTTCCATCGGAAAAACAATTTTATTTTTCGTTGCACCCATGTGAGCCACCAGTTGGGGAAATTTCTTCGCTGGCGGGTCAAAAACTGCCACAGAACACGAAACTCCTCTATGTTTTTGGCAGTCAAAAGGTGAGGGTGGAGGGACAACGAATCGCCTTCTTGTTCACGACCATGATGGGGAACACAGATTTGCCCTGTAGGAGCTTTGTGGTCCGTAAAGGAACACACATGTGTTGCAGACTCCACAGTTGTGCGCAAATCCCAGTACTGACGTTGTGCCAGCCAGACATTGTGAAACTGAAGCCATCTTTAGGTCTCCTGGTCCTGTTGGGTCGCACGGACGAAGCACGCAGTTAAAATCGTGTTGTGTATAGAAATGAAGGTAATATGCAATCGTGCTGTTGAAAAAACGTTGTCTTTCCGCACGCAAAATTGTCCCGGACGACGCGTAGACGTTACACAGAGTCATATTTTGCACCCTTAAGCCCATCAGGTGGCCACCTAAGCTCTACTCCACATACGAGAATGTATGTGGTCCTTTAGTCCCATCGCCGTTCCCCTCCTAGCCAGATGCACATTGCAGCCAACGTTTAAACGCGGGAGGAAGAGCTGCGCATTCTCTACTTCCTGGATGAAAACAACTTCTAGCTCCAGTGATCGAACAAAGGTTCGGAGAGCGTCAATGTTCCTTACGTTCATTATATTGTTGACGTTTATAGAAGCTATGTTGTAACTGGAGAACTCGGCCATTTGGACATTTCGTTGCTCCTGTTTCGCTTGTCGTAAGAATCGTTCTCCACGTGGGCTTTCTTGTCTGCTGGTTGGGTGTAGAGGTGCCTTATGGAGCTGGATGAACCGAAAAACGAATCTTTTTCGTTACCATCGGACCTTCCACTAGCAGTTTTGCGATCCAATCTGCTGCTAGCAGGGGGTGATGACCTGTAAATAAGTCAACACCTCTCTGTTCGAATTTTGAGCCGAGGCCGAGATAGAGGCTAACGAGGGGACATTTTGTTCGGTCAGGATATATGGTGACGTCAGCTTCAGTTGTTGGTGGTGAGGAATTTATTTTGGCATTGGCATGGTTCGGGTGGCTTGATTCTGGGTTGGCTTCGTTTGTTTCGCACTGGGAGCGATTTGGTTTGGGTTTGTGTTGGTTTGGTCGCGAGTATGGTCTATTTGGCTCGTAAGTTTTAGAAAACGTCTGGTTTTCGGCATCAGCGTAGGATTTTTTGTATGTTGGCGCTGTTGGGATTTTCTGAGACGAAAAATTTCTGTAAGGATGTAAAGCCGTTGGTCCCGGCCCATGTGTTGATGGGTTTGATATGTAGAGTCCAGGTCGTCGCTCTGGCGTGACGAACTAGTTTCAGACTGAACATCACGCCAATAAGAAACAACAACAATATCACATTTTCTTGATGACAATTTTGGTCTACCATTGTTATATACGTTTTAATACATTACAACGCCATTGTATATTCTTCGTTCGACGGGTGAAGCTAAGTGAACTTCGCAATCTTGCAACGCTTCTTTTGTTTTAGAGAAAAACTAGAAGGGACAGCCCAATGGGGTTGTACGCAAAGTTGGCGTTGGACTACGAAGCAATGTGCAATCTAGATCGCTTGATTGTTTAAAGAGTGGCCGAAATTGGTTTCCTTCCTAAACGTTCGCACTACAACCATAATTATTTGACATAGCCTGTCTTGGTATCTAAATTCATTCATCTTGCTGTCACTGGAAATAATATGTATGACATATGATATCAAGATACTCTATATAAAGTAAATTACCTTGCAGTGCGAATGAGTTTTGTTTGTTTGGGAAATCGTACGGATCAAACCGATAACTCGTGGTCGACTCGATGTTAATTGAAATTAATTTTTTTTTTGATGGGAAATCTGTGGAGCAAATTCTGAATACAGTCTACAAAACAATAGTTTTCTGATACTATCATTTTTGAATTGAACGTTTTCAAATTAAAAAATTAAGTTTCATGAATTTCAGATCAGTACATTATGCTGTCTAACTCGAGCTCGATGGGAATCACGAAGTTCTGATCTGACTCCACATGATTTTATTTTGTTTTTTGATTAACGAGATTTTCAGGAAGCATTGCTAGAACATTCCGTTTCAGAGAGTCAGAAATTTCAAGGTTCTTAAAGATTGGAATGTATATTGGAATGTAATATCATCAAACAGCCCAGATGAAGAGGGGGCTTCTTTTCTTAAAATAGTCCCCAGGAGGAATTGAAAATCCTGTGTATAGTTGGAATGTATGTATGTATGAAGGGAGCCACCATCCCAGCGTGGCCTTGCCCTGCATGCGGTCCCTCTTAACAGAAAAAATAATGCTTTGTTACCGTTTTAAATTCAACATACTGCTGTTTGAAGGGCCAAAAAGGGCTGGACAGACCCGTACCTGAGGTAGTACTTACGCGAACTTGCGGGAATAAGAGAATCTCCTTCCAGCAATATAATCCGATAAAACGAAAAATTATAAGGCACAGCCAAATGGGGTTCTGCGCAAAGGTGAAGTTGAACTACACAGCAATGTTCAATCTGAATCGCTTGATTGTTTAAGGAGTGGTCGAAATTGGTTTCGTTCCAAATCTAACTCCCATTCACAGAACGTTCGCACTACAACCTTAATTATTTGATAAAGCCTATCTTGGCATCTACATTCATAAATCTTGCTTTCACTGGAAATAATATGTATGACATATGATATTAAGATAATCTATGTAACGTAATAAACACTGTAGTGCAAATGGGTTATTAATCATTTGGGACACTTTTACCTAATGTGCAGGTTTCAAACACCTCCAATTGCATACGGGTTCTACAACACTGCCAAATGTACACATGTCGGAAACATTACGGCTTCGGCACACAAAAGATATTGTTCACAATCGACCACCTCAAAACCCAGCACACCCAAAGACATGCCAAATCTCTTTCCAGTTGTTTTGGTGGCCCTTAAAAGGGCAAATTTGGGTTCAAGGGAACATCTACTGCCAGCACCTCAATTTGTCATGAAGCTGGTTTACTTGGCCACGGCTTCATTCTCTCGGAAACCTCGTGTTTGGCTAGCTCTTCCGGCAGCATGATCGAAAGGTGGTTTGAATTTCCAGAGACATTTGGCCAATTGATTTAAGTCAGTCGGGCAGCTACGCTTTCAATCCGTTCGGAAATGTCATTTACGAACCTGTTCATAATGCTTATAGCTTTGGAGGAAACGACAGAATCGGGTTAAAATGCTTCAGCGCCCGATAGATGAGGTGCTATACACGGAAGAAACAAAGTACCTAGAATTGAGTGTTTTTAAAATTAAAATTGAGTGCTGTTGTTGAACTGGCGAGATGGGTAAATTTGATTCTGCACATTAGGTAAACATTGCTCAATGGGTGAGTACTTCATTGACAACTCATTTTTGAGTAAACATGGAAGTCATTTGCATACCTTTATTATTTGAAGTATATTAGATATAAGAACCGTAAAACAATAAATACGTTTGGGTATTGAACTAGCCGTTATTGTTAAAAATCGCGGAAATTAAGAAACAAACAAAATCCGTAAAATTACACTCAGTAGCAAAAAAAAAGCCGAGCAAAATTTTGCTTCCAAAATATGCCATGGTCAAGCTACTGTAACTTTGTCAATTATCAATATTTTTAGCTGAAACTTTAACCACACTATAAACAATCTATAGACCATATGTTGTCGAAATTTCATGTTGATCAGGCTTATAAATTTGAAGTTTTCATTACATATGCGAAAAAAATCATTTTTGGACATACCAATTTCAAAAATCCGTATTTCTGTGAAAAATTTAGATAAAATATTATAAATTTCACAATAGCCTAAAAATACATAGGAAATATTGTGGACGAAATTTGAACTGTTTCTATCAAGTGGTTTGGACTACAGCTGGCGTCAAAGTTGACGCACCAACATGAGTATTTCCCTTTTTCACCCGATATTGACCGTGCTGAAATATCGGTGCAAAAAAAAAGCCGAGGTGAATTCTTCTAATAATAATGTATAACACTGTATACGTAGTTTTTTCAATCCAATTGATGCTGGATGCCATATTTTGAAGTACTTCGTGAGTTACACTAGTTATTTTGGCTATTTCAGGCGTAACAAATCCTGTGTCTTAATAAGATGAATTCACCTCGGCTTTTTTTTTGCACCGATATTTCAGCACGGTTAATATCAGGTGAAAAAGGGAAATACTCATGTTGGTGCGTCAACTTTGACGCCAGCTGTAGTCCAAACCACTTGATAGAAACAGTTCAAATTTCGTCCACAATATTTCCTATGTATTTTTAGGCTATTGTGAAATTTATAATATTTTATCTAAATTTTTCACAGAAATACGGATTTTTGAAATTGGTATGTCCAAAAATGACTTTTTTCACAAATGTAATGAAAACTTCAAATTTATAAGCCTGATCAACATAAAATTTCGATCACATACGGTCTATACATTGTTTATAGTGTAGTGAAAGTTTCAGCTAAAAATATTGATAATTGACAAAGTTACAGTAGGTTGAACATGGCATATTTTGGAAGCAAAATTTTGCTCGGCTTTTTTTTTGCTACTGAGTGTATCAGATAAATTTATGTTTTTATTCTATCATCACGAGAAATGCACTTTATTTTAAAAGTTGTATAACATTTGCTATCTAACCGGGCGGAAAAGTGCTCTTTTTATGGTTTTTATGAGTTTTATTGCATTAGGTTAAATTTACCCACCATAAACTTTGGATACAGTTACACAAATTTGAGTACTATGGCATATACTCAAATTTGGCTTCCCGCACCGAACTCCAGAGCTGGGTGAAATGAACTTAATTTTGGGTACTTTATTTCTTCAGTGTACGTTTTCTTCATCCAAACCTTGCTGCTGGAACTGTTTGGCTTCCGAGATGGTGAAGCGAGAATGCACCATAAGAGCATATTCTGTTGATATGATCGACCACCTGGAAATCATTATCCTTATTGCGTTGTAGATGGTTGTGGTCTGTTTGGGAATTCAAACTCTATTGTTGCCGATAGACGTCTAGGTCGAAATAGTGCTAATTGAACGATAGACCAGCATTGGGAAGTAAATATGTAAGAAAATTCTATTGTTAACTCTTTAGATAGCATTTGGTGGCCCTAAGAAGGATCGTTTGGTTTTAATAATGATACGGCTCTGGTTGTAACCATGAATAACTTACCTGTGTGTCGCATGTTGCGAATTACTAGTGCTTTCTCCCTTTTCTCTTATTTTGTGTTCTTTTTTACTCTTCCCTATCCAGTGACCGCGAGCAATGCCATATAGAGATTGCTGCACCCAGTGGAAAAAGTGCAAAATTCCAGGATGCTATATTTTTTCTGGTCGGCCTATCACTTTTTAGAATGATCACATAAGCTACGTCGGCTTTTGTTTACTTATTTTGTTTTCACGGAGGAATCAAAGAACTCAGAAATTGGTGATTTTTCACCCACCTTGGAAATAAGTGGACTAACCCACAAGGTGGGTAAAAGCGTTTTGCCCATAAGTGGAAACTACGTCTGTATGTCAAAATGGATGTTTAGTTTTTTGATGGGTTAAAAGTACCCAACTAATCCAATTCGATTAAATACTATGCATATTTTGAAATCACCCATCTCTTTGAGAGCTTCATATAGCTGCCGAAGTTGAGTGATTTTTATACATGGCATGTGTAATCTCAAAACTCCGTTATTGTTATTAGTATTGTTGTGATGGAGAGGGACATCAGTTTTGTTTGATTTCTTTATTAGTTCTGGAATGATCACAAACCGACCGTCGGCTGTGTTTGTGGTGGTAAGCGAGCTATCAGCAATCTCTATGGGATAAGGATAGTGGGTTTGGATGGGCATCCCTAAACAGTAGAGGTCACACCAACTTCCTTCCCTTTTCCCCCCTGATTGCAATTACGTGGTCGGCGCCGTTATTGATTATTAAAGAAATTGAGTTCATTGATTCGGACCAATCACGGAGTAGCTACCATTGATACGTGCAGTCAGTCCAACAGTTTCGATTTTACGGTATCGAGTGTAGTATCGGCGTCAGGCCGACTTTCTAAAGCCATCTCGAGACTATCGAACGAATCCGCTAAGTTGCGTAAAACCATAGCCACTTTTAACTAATTTTCGAGGCGTTCGAACAACTCATCTAAAGCGACCAGGGGATCTGCATCGGGTCAACCACATGTAGATTCAAAATAGTTTACATGATTTTGACAATTTTGGTCATCTAACAACTTGCTAAGCTTGATTGACAAACGTAAACAATGGCTTCTACCTTGAATTTGACGACCTTGGAAACTTGCCTCATTACTAGGCTGCCTGAAAAGTCCCTTTTTCCGACAGATGGCGTTGGTAATCGCCAATATGAGCCATTTTCTCTGAAATTCACTCCTTCAATGACGACTGTCAAAATTTCAGCCATTTCTGTCCACGCATTCATGAGTGACAACAATGAGAAGAGACCAATCATCAAGTTTTTTTTTAAATTGAACAATCCGAGTTTCGAGTTTTGATAAAATACAAATTTCTAGGAACAAAAACTGCTGCCGAAACCAAAGCAAAGCTGGATAAGTATTTTCCAGATTCTGCTCCGTCGATTCAAACGATTCATACATGGTTTGCTGATTTTCGCTGTGGCCGTACGAGCACCGTTGACGCACCGCGTTCTGAACGCCCAAATGAGGTCGTTACAATAGAGAACGTCGATAAAATCCATGATATAGTATTGGAGGATCCAAAAGTGAAATTGCGAGAGCTATTGGCTATAGGCTATAGGCATTTCAATGGAAGGAGTTGACAACACATTCCGTTTTGCGTATGAAGAAGCTCTGCGCGCGATGGGTACCGCGTTTTCTTACAATGGACCAAAAACGCATTCGTGTTACAACCTCTCAGGATAAATTGAGCAAGTTTACACGCAATCCTAAGGAGTTTGTGCGCCGACTCATAACCATGGATGAAACTTGGATCCATTACTACACACCGGAGTCATCGCAGCAGGCAAAACAGTTGGTTTCACCGGGCGAAAGTGCTCCGAAGCGCCCGAAAACTCATCAATCGGTGGGAAAGGTTATGGCCTCCGTGTTTTGGGATGCGCAAGGTGTAATATTCATCGTCTATCTTGAAAAGGGTAAAACCATAGCAGGCGCATACTATGCAGCGTTATTGGAGCGTGAAGGATGAAGTCCAGAAAAAACGACCGCATGCAGAGAAAAAGTGTGCTCTATCATCACGACAATGCACCTGCTCATTCATCCTCAATTGCTCAAACAAAATTGAATGAAATTCGGTATCAATTGGTTCCCCATTCACAGTATCCACCCGACGAACCGATGCCTATTTTGAAGAATACGGAGGAGTCCTATTCGGATGGGATGAAAAAAAATTAGAAAATCATTGGACTTGCTGTATTGACCGAAAAAAGGAGTATGTTAAGACATAAAACCGAATTAGGCAAAAAAAAAATGTTTTCGTGTTTGATATTAGATGTACTTTTTAGGCAACCTAATAATCTACCACAGCCTAAAGCGCTCCTACTAGATTGAATTGGAAGCTTACATGGTTAGATTTTGTATTTCGAGAAATTTACGGAAGATGCCATTGTTAACTGATGAACACCAACCTGCTATCGAGAAGTAACGACTGTAACGATTCTCGACTCTATCGAGCTTTTGAATATGCAAGCCAATCGAATGAGATCACTTTCGTATCCTAATAATTTAGAAATTCAGCATTAACGTTTGTTAGTTAGCCATGCCAAGGCACGATTGGTATTACAGAACAAATCAACTAACTCTTTCACACTCGCTTCGTATCCTATAATGACATGACGATCCGCCCATAGAACATTCCGTTTCAGAGGGTCAGAAAATTCAAGGTTCTTAAAGATTGGAATGTATATTGGAATGTAATATCATCAAACAGCCCAGATGAAGAGGGGGCTTCTTTTCTTAAAATAGTCCCCAGGAGGAAGTGAAAATCCTGTGTATAGTTGGAATGTATGTATGAATGTAGGGAGCCACCATCCCAGCGTGGCCTTGCCCTGCATGCGGTTCCTCTTAACAGAAAAAATAATGCTTTGTTACCGTTTCAAATTCAACATACTGCTGTTTGAAGGGCCAAAAAGGGCTGGGCAGACCCGTACCTGAGGTAGTACTTACGCGAATTTGCGGGAATAAGCGAATCTCCGTCCAGCAATATAATCCGATAAAACGAAAAACTATAAGGCACAGCCAAATGGGGTTCTGCGCAAAGGTGAAGTTGAACTACACAGCAATGTTCAATCTGAATCGCTTGATTGTTTAAGGAGTGGTCGAAATTGGTTTCGTTCCAAATCTAACTCCCATACACAAAACGTTCGCACTACAACCTTAATTATTTGATAAAGCCTGTCTTGGCAGCTACATTCATACATCTTGCTTTCACTGGAAATAATATGTATGACATATGATATTAAGATAATCTATGTCACGTAATAAACACTGTAGTGCAAATGGGTTATTAGTCATTTGGGACACTTTTACCCAATATGCAGGTTTCATGCACCTCCAATTGCATACGGGTTCTACAACACTGCCAAATGTACACATGTCGGAAACATTACGGCTTCGGCACACAAAAGATATTGTTCACAATCGACCACCTCAAAACCCAGCACACCCAAAGACATGCCAAATCTCTTTCCAGTTGTTTTGGTGGCCCTTAAAAGGGCAAATTTGGGTTCAAGGGAACAACTACTGCCAGCACCTCAATTTGTCATGAAGCTGGTTTACTTGGCCACGGCTTCACTTCTCTCGGAAACCTCGTGTTTGGCTAGCTCTTCCGGCAGCATGATCGAAAGGCGGTTTGAATTTCCAGAGACATTTGGCCAATTGATTTAAGTCAGTCGGGCAGCTACGCATTCAATCCGTTCGGAAATGTCATTTACGAACCTGTTCATAATGCTTAGGGAAGGTCCATTTATTATGTCACGCAGTAAGGGGCACGGGGGGGGGGGGAAGGGTTTGGGAAAACGATCCATACAAAAAAAATTTGAAGGTTCATACAAAAAACGTGACAAGGGGGGGAGGGGGGTTAAAAGAAGTCATTTTTGCGTGACGTAATTAATGGACGTTCCCTTATCGCTTGGGAGGAAACGACAGAATCGGGTTAAAATGCTTCAGCATCCGGTAGATGAGGTGCTATACGTTTTTTTTCTTCCAAACCTTGCTGCTGGAACTGTTTGACTTCCGAAATGATGGAGCGAGAATGCACCATAAAAGTATATTCTGTCGATATCAACATTATAATCCTTATTGCGTTGTAGATGGTTGTGGTCTGTTTGGGAATTCAAAGTCTATTATTGCCGATAGACGTCTAAGTCAAAATAGAGCTAATTGAACATAGACCGGCATTGGAAAGTAAATATGTAAGAAAATATAGAATTTTCTTTACTCTTTACTCTTTACTCTCTTTCTAAACGCTTTAGATAGCATTTGGCACCCCTGAAAAGGACCGTTTGGTTTTAATAATGATACGGCCTCGGTTGTATTTTCTACGATGGTTGAGAGGGGCACAATCTTTAACGCGTAGAAGACAACTATGGAACCACATACTTGCATGATGAGTCCTAGAGAGTTCGAGCGGTTTAGTGGAATACCTGTAAATAGAAATAAGAAGAAAAATTAGTATTTTCCATTCAACTACAACTACCTTTGCTCATCTTGACTGTTACGCGTAATGTGCAGACTTGGAATTAAATGGAAAATAGAAATATTTTTTCTCATTTCTAGTCACATACTTGCAGCCAAATGCTGCGACATTTCACTTTCTGAAAATTATCTGACAGGAAAGAAACATAGTTCGCGATTGAACTTGGGGTTTCTTCTTGGTATTCTTGGTTCAGCTCCTCGTCTGTGTGGGTGGCCAACTGCAGGTGACGTGGGATAATTCTTGTCCCATTGTTATAACGGGTGGCTTTTTCCCATCAACTCATAGGCTTAACCAACCTTATTTCTAGAAGCAAAATTGATGGGTGTATTCACCCAAACAGCCAACTGCACCTACCTTTTTGGATGAGTACTGCTCGCCAGTGCACCCATCAGTGTGCTCATGTGCTCGCTCGCCTACAGCAGATTTGGCTCTGTACAGCACTACCACTACCGTAAGACTGAATCAAATTTTCTGCTAAGAGCTGGTAATGCCGTCGGATGCTATTGCACCAAAGAAGGCGGAACCAACGAAGGCAGTGTGATACAAATTACGTCAAAGGGGATGAACTTTAGTCATTTTGCCACAGTAATTAGTTTTAATTGCTGCACGCTAGACGGAGGATTTTCTTAACAGATATATGCCTAATTTGCTTGCTGCTGCCAGCAACTAATCCGCTATGAACAACTAGGAATCACAACGAAATCAACCACATGGTCGGTCTCTGACGTGTCGCAGCTCGGCTCGAATAATCCCTTCTAGAATTTCGTTCGTTAGCTGTTCAACGTTCTATGTGGTATACTCCGGGATGCGGCGTTTAATGAATGCTATGTTCAGCCGTGACACGGTAACTGAATTACAAACAACACATCAGAAAATTTCAACCAAACAAACTCTTTAGTTAGTAAACTGATTTGGTCGTCCTGAAAAGGACGGATTTACTTGACGGAGGAGAAATAGTTTGCAATTCCCCTTGGGCTTTCTTTCTTCGTTCAGCTCCTCATCGTTGTGGCCATCTGCAGGTGACGTGGGATGAGTGATTCTTGTCTTGTCACGGGCAGCTTCAGCAGCCATGTTACTCGCAACGAGGTTGTGGGGGCATCTGCACCAACAGCAAGCTGCAGCAACGCTTTTATGAGCAACGACTGCTCGCCAGTGCACCCTCCTTGGGCTGCAGGACGTTTGGCAGGACACTGTTGTGTGAAGTGGTCACACCGGAGAACAAAAATTTCAGCTCCTCGTCGTTGCAGATGGCCAGCTGCAGGTGACGTGGGATGAATCTGGTCTTCTTGTTTTCACGGGCGGCGTTTTCTACAACGTGCTCGCCGAACACGTCTGTCGCATACGGATGCACAACGAGAACTGATTGTTGGTCTTCCTTCGGTCGATCCCACATGTTTCATAATTGTTGGCAAGATTACTGTGGCAGTATGAACCAATCAGAGCGTAGCGCAAATATGATGTCATTTTCGACCAATAGCTTTGTGCGTTCAGAAATTTTTCTTCTAAGTACTTTTTAATTAGTTTAAACATATATAATGATGATGTTGTTTTTGAGAAGGAAATAATTTCTCATCACCATGAGGCTCTAAGAGTAGACAGCATTTTTTTTGCTAGAACAAAGTTGTTAAGAGAAAGTATTGATAGTTCCGTTAGCTCACGGCAGGCTGTGAAAATTGAATAGAAGTAGTTTGAAATTCAGTGGAGGGCATTGTGAGCACTTGTGAGATAGTATTTCGAAACAGGAAACACAAACTTTTACCAAGCAAACCCGGGGTAGGTCAAGGCATGAAATATAATGAATTGAGTTAGCAACATGGATTCAGCTTTGATGTGCTACCTTCCGAATGAAATACTTATCATAAAATTCCTGTGGACCAGACAGGAGATATTATCGTTCATAGTCTCCAAACCCGCGTAAAGCTTGCGATTTCAGAACTTTTAGAACGGTGCGCTTATACAGGAATAGAAAAGACGTAAGTCCTACGTCAAACAAAATATGCAATTCAGTTATGCTTTCTACTTGATGGTTTGTATGAGAAAGGCGCGACAAATTCATTATATCTGTTGGAGTGGAATGCACCAATCATAAATGAAAGACACGACCGGTTGACTCATTTTCTTCTTCTGAACTCATTTTTGTCACCCTTAAGGTTGCCGGAAACTCAATATTATCAAAATTAGAGACGCCCTTTAATTATCCCAATGAATCAATTGTTTGAAAAAAATACCTTCTAATAGTTTATTGTCTACTAAGGTAACCATAGGCGTAGCGTCACTAAGGTAACCATAGGCGTAGCCGGCGGGTGGCAGAGGGGGGCCGTTGCCCCCCTAACTTTTGAATCCATATATAGAATTTTAATGTTTGCTTCAATTTCAGTGTTAATGTTTGATAGATTACCCCTTTGCCTCAATGAAACAGCGGGAAGTTGCCTCGATTTTGTGACAAGCAAAAAAGTTCAAAAATAGACATCCATGAGAATTTTTTTAAATAGTAAAGACTACATTTTTTCTAACATATGATATTCAACGGGCGAGACGAAACGACTCATATCCGAATTTCAGAGAAAAGACAGCATGCTAATCAGAGCGAAAAGCTGCAGTTGTTTTAACCTATTCAAAGATTTTATCCGTTGCTATGAGCATGAGTAAGATTATAAACATGAAACACCCGAGGCTGCTACTCCGTTGTTGCCAGATGAGCTGTTATTACACAGAGAACCACCAGAGGACCAACAATCAATATGCCACTAGCGATTTGAAGTTAGTTCACTGTTGTAGAACCCCTTGGTCCGAAATACACCTTGAAGCCAGCACCTTGCTATACATATTTGCGCCTTTGTTTTTATTTGCTGTGTTATGTTGAAAGAATATTTGAGAGTGTGTTCGTGTGAGTTCATTATTAAGGGCGCATTATTAAGCTTGGGACCGAGCTTGGGACCGAGCTTGGGACCGATGTGCTAGTACTGACTGAGCCAAGAAAAAAATGTTTTTGTATGGGACCTACTGGTCTTAGATATGAGAGGACTAGCATACATTCTCAAGGTGAAAAAAACTGGTGATCTCAAACTAATGAAATAACCAGCGCCTGCCTCACCCGAATGCATGTCAAATAAGGGAAGGAAATTTCATAAGAAGGAAAACACCAACGCGATCCTACGTTTAATTTGTGGTTATATCAACAATGAATATGAAACTGGCATTTTAAAATTGGTTCACTGTTGTACAACCCCTTGGTTCGAATTACACCTTGAAGCCAGCACCTCGCTATACATATTTGCGCCTTTGTTTTGAGTTGCTGTGGCTGGTGGTCCGGTGGTGGGGATCACAATTAATTGTGATCAATAATATTGGTTTGCCATGCTCGCCGTACCACCATATCCTGGAGCAAGTAAACCATTCCATTTTGTGATTGGCTTGAATAGCACTATTTGTATAAATAGTTCAAAATCAGAAATAGGTATTAATATTTAAAAAATAGAGGGGGATTATATCTAGGATATAACCATAGACTAACTCTAAGACCAGTAGCTCCCGAACAAATACGATTTTTTTCTTGGCTCAGTCAGTACTAGCACATCGGTCCCAAGCTCGGTCCCAAGCTCAATAATGCACCCTCAATAATGAACTCACACGAACACACTCTCAAATATTCTGTCAACATAACACAGCAAATCAAAGCAAAGGCGCAAATATGTATAGCAAGGTGCTGGCTTCAAGGTGTATATCGGACCATGGGGTTCTAAAGTGAACCAATTTCAAATCTCTAGTTGCATATTAATTGTTGGTATAATGTTATGTATTCAGTGTGTGCAATCGCTGGTTGAAGACGGTGTAATTCTCTCTCTCTCATTCTCTTTCTCTCTCTCTCTCTCTCTCTCTCTCTCTCTAAAAAAAATAATATCTTGCCCCACCCTATTTGAAATCCTGGCTACGCCTATGAAGGTAACAAGTTCAGGTGTGATGGATTTTACCACCGTAACAGGCGACCAATACCAAGGTAACCAAAAAGTATTGAATAAAGCACGTAAGTAGCCCAATATGCGACTTAACGACAAGCGATAGAATACACATGAGCAATAATTTCATTAAGACCACGATGTCAGATGAAAACAAACAATCATAATAAATAAATAAATAAATTATAGTCATCTTAAATTCAATTTAAAAGCAGAGTCTTGCACGTTATACGGCTAATTTAACGCTGGACCCCACCAAAGAAGACGTCTATGTCGACAATATGTCATTCATTGGAAGCATGATTTGGTAACGTTTTCAAATGACAGATAGATGTCAGCTGTTGAAATATGGTTCTATTGCTGTGGATTTTGGGTTGAATTGTATACACATCAATACATCGATTTGTAAACAACTTTAATTAAGCATTTTTGGTGCGTTACTCTTATAATATATCAAGCATGAAAAATGCAGATATCAATAAAAATATATCAGGCATAAAAATGCCGATAACATTACGTTAGCTTTGCCTATCTATTTAACAACAAATATTCATTCAGACTGCCAATGTACTGCAGGAAGAATTATAAATGCAAGTATGATGCAGGAATAGGCAGCATTCATTAATTATGTCACGCTTTTAGGGGGGGAGGGGTTCAGAAAACCGTGACATTTTGTGACAAACGAGGGAGGGGGGTAAGCTGAATCGTGACATCACATTTTTGAAAAAAACATAAACAAAATGATATTCTTATGCAATATCGCCTACTACTACTATCCCTACTGTTCACGCCCCTTCGTAAACGAACAGCAACAGCAGTAATCATGCAGCACTCACACACCGCTCGCATAAACTATGCCACGCCCTGTTCTGCAACTTTCCATCGTTCTGGAACTTTCCATGTTCTGGAACTTTCCATTGTTTTGGAACTTTCCATCGTTCTGGAACTTTCCATGTTCTGGACCTTTCCATCGTTCTGGAACTTTCCATGTTCTGAACTTTCCATTGTTCTGGAACTTTCCATGTTCTGGAACTTCTAGCAGTAGCGGCACAATATAAAAACGGCACCGCAGTGGCGCAGTCATTCAGTCATTATATCAATTGTAAGGTGTTAAGATCAAAAGGAAAAGCAATAAAGGATAAGTGAATAGAAGCAGTAGTTTTTCTATCAATATCTTCTGGATCCATTATCCGGTGCAACAGCCCAGTGTTATACAGTGTTGAATACAGTCCACCCTACGACTAGAGTGTTTGCTGTCAACGGCCTTGGAACCCAACCCGGCCTTTTTCAGGGTAAGAAGAGTTGAATTTTCCACCCATGAGCCAAGACAGAGCACTCGTTTTGCCTGACAGTTGCTAGTTTGAGCGACACCTACTTTCCTTTCCTACCGTGTTAGGACACGTTTGAGTTCTGTCGCAAGAGAGCTAGCAAGCTACTTCAGTACCCTACGGATCCGGTGTTTGGCTCCGACACCTACCATACCTAACACGCTAACTTGAAAGTACCCATTAATGAGTCGAAAAGTACGCATTTTGAAGAAAAGTGGCTTAACTCATTGTTAGAGTATATTTTCCTCATTAATTGAGTATTCGTTACCCATTAATGATTAATTGATACTCATAAATGAGTAAGCAATACTCAGAAATGAGGAAAGTATACTCTTAATAATGAGTTAAGCCACTTTTCTTCAAAATGCGTACTTTTCGACTCATTATGTGGTACTTTCGAGTTAGAGTGAATACTATTCCACCGTTCATGAATGACAGCTGCAGCTCATTCAGTGTGCGTCAGTGAATAAAGTCCAGTGTTTATTGGTGAAAAAATTGGTTCGCGCAGTTAGTGTATTTTGGAAAATGAATCGTGGAGAACTTTTTTAATACGCTGTGACAATGCGTATGTAAAAGCTTACCCGGATAAGAAGAAAAGGAGTGCCAATTGGATGCTACTAATTTCTGGAATGAACGGAAGGGCAATGACAACACCCGCACTTGAAGA
Organism: Aedes japonicus; assembly: GCA_034211315.2. Classification (NCBI taxonomy): domain Eukaryota; kingdom Metazoa; phylum Arthropoda; class Insecta; order Diptera; family Culicidae; genus Aedes; species Aedes japonicus. Next base: position 42,921 of record JASCZW010013309.1, read on the forward strand.
GCAAGTCAATAACAAAATAAAAGAGCTTCATGCCTTGCAGCTAAAGAAAAAAGGTAAACTTCTTCAACTATGGGGAAAGTCTAGGAGTGCTCCTAAGGAATCCAGCGCCGACAGTGAAACCCGCGCAACCCATCAAGGAAATTGAGTATATGGCTCAGCCGTCATCATCAAATAAACGCCCTGCACCAGTACAGGAACAACTTAAAGGCGAGCTAAATAATCTGAACTCTGAGTAGGTGCTTCTGATTGACAAGAAGTCTGCTGGACTATTGACGGATGATGATCAGTCGAGACTCGAAGAGATAAAAATTAAAGATCAAACTTGAAAGAATCTCGAAATCAAGGAAGGCGAGCAAGAGCGAGCGGCAGAAGCATCGTGAGAAAATGAAGCAGGCTAAACAACTGTTAATTCGGGACGTCAGAGGCTGGTAGTAAACATGATATATTAACTGGTTTGTTTGCACGAGTAGATATAAATATCAAATTTCAGAAGTTATCTTTCATTCCGAAATTCTCCATGGCCGCCCTCGTGTTGAAGAGCAGCAACCCGGAGCTGCTCAAGGCAATATGCGATATCGCACTTCATGGACTGCGGCCACGAAAAGCGCAGTGATGAGAGCGTCAGAAGCGTTAAAACTTTAGATGAGTTGACTACTGCAATACAAGACAGGAGATTCAATATCAAAGAACAGCGACATATCTGCGGTTAGTCCCAAAACGAGCCAATTCCCATCAAGGTAAATGTCACGTAAATACTGTGCCAGTGAAGTTGATGCGCGCAAGTAATGCAAAAACACAGCGATCATCCCGATGGCCGATTCTGTGCAGCGACCATGAGATCATTGGAAGAACTGAGCATCTGTGCCTGGGGCCCAATGAAGTAGGATTTATCAGTCAGGATGATAAGGCGAGAGTGGCGATAGGCCTAACGGCTGCCAATAAGCAGTCTCCCATGCTTATGCATGTGGATGCAAAATCACGCTTCCTGACCACGATTGGATAGTTGCAAATAAGCATAAACTAATTCCGTCCGTGTACGCTGGAATCGAAATCAAACCGAATGGTCTTGGCAAACCGGAGGCTGTTGGTTTTTCGGAGCCCCACTTACGGTTGCAGTTCGGTCGAGCAAACGCGCTGCGTCAACGGCGTTTTCTCATGCGTTAGAACATCAAAGCGGCTACTAACAACTTGGATCGTTTGATGGTACATTTTCAGTTTGATGGATTGGTCAAACCAGTCCTATAATCTTTACCGTCGACGGTGGACCTGATGAAAATCCGAGGTCCTCGCAAGAGTAATACAGATAGCAATACACCATTTTAAAAGTACAACCTTGACACGCTGTTCATAGGCACCAGCGAACGCTCCGGGAAGGAGTGCTTTCAATAGAGTGGAGCGACGTATGTCACCCGCGAGGTAAGGAGCTTTCTGGATTGATAATGCCACGACCAGTTTGGTGATCATCTGGATTCCCAATTGCGTACAGCTGATTCGGCTTTGGAAGCAAAAATTTCCAGTTACGCTTACTGGGCGAAGTTTGGCAGAAGTCTGGAATGATGTGGTCATCTGACGGGTCATCCGACGTTGGCTGAATATATCGATCCTGATGCCTTCTGAAATGAGATCCGAAGTCAATTCGTGGCTATGACCCAACACTGGTTTGGAACTCGTAGTAGAACCAGACCAATAATCCGACACTCCGAATGCGGAAATGCACAGATAAGGTAAAATTTTTGAGATGCATTTGATGGTGGTCAAATAATTATTTATATGTGCATAAATTGCTATTTTACGGAAATGCTGCACCGCTGCGAAGTAGCATCGATCACGTTATCTGCAATGGATTTTTGCCTCACGCAATCTCTCTGACGCAAACATCTCAGAGGATTGATTGGGTCATCGAAGGACGAACCACAGCATTTCCCATCAGTGTTCAGTATGATGAACTCATTACAAACTCAACAAGATTCTACCTAAATCGATGTCCGGATATGGAACGATTCAGTGTCGATCTTTGCGCATCCTTCAATTAAAAACTCATTGAACGAACGAGTGTCGTTTCAGCTGTGGCCTATACTTTGCATCACTGAAATTATGCTTCTTGAGCATAGCGAGCAATTGCTTGAAGAAGGAACGTTACCCCCTAACGATCATATACGAATTTTAATGTTTGCTTCAATTTCCAGTGTTAATGTTTGATGGTGCCCCTTTACTCAATGAAACAGCGGGAAGTTGCCTCGATTTTGTGACAAGCAAAAAAGTTAAAAATAGACATCATAAAGAATTTTTCAAATAGTAAGAACTATTTTTCTAACATATGATATTCAATGGTGAACGAAACAGCTCTTAAACTCCGAATTTCAGAGAAAGACAGCATGCTAATCAGGCAGCTGGACTGTTTTAACCTATTCCAAAGATTTTATCCGTTGCTATGACAGCAGGTAAGATTATAAACATGAAACACCCAAGACTTTTCTCGTTGTTGCCAAAATTAAGGCTGTTATTACACAGAGAACCTGAGAGGTTAACAATCAATGCCACTAACGTTTGGGATTGGTTCGCAAACAGCCAGAACCTTGGTCCGAAAATACACCTTGAAGCCAACTGTACTATACTATTTGCCTTTGTTTTTCTTTATATGTTATGTTGAAAAAGAATATTGAGAGTGTGTTCATTATGGATTATTATAAAGGCTGTCTCAACTTGGACCGAGCTTGGGACCAAACTTGGGACCGATGTGCCTGTGCCCCAGCTGAGCCAAAGAAAAAATGTTTTAATAACTGGGACCTACTGAGTGATGTGAAGGACCTTTGTAATTCTCAAGAACGAAAAACTGGTAGTCAAACTAATGAAATAACCAGCGCACCACTCAC
>JASCZW010013310.1:0-26031 GCA_034211315.2 Aedes japonicus
GGGAAGATTAATGTTATTAGAATCATGTTTTCCAATCTAAAATGATTAGGCCAATTGAATTCGTAGGATTCTTTTGTCAGCGAATCAATAACTGACTCTAATTATGACACTGTCTGAGAAAAACAAAACCTTACAAAATACATGTCGTAACATTCACTTTGATTATTTTTAGAAATAGTAATAATTTTATTCCTTATGATTATGTTTCACGCAACATGCTTTTTAACATTTCTTCTTAATATTTTACATACAGGTGATAAAAAATTTTAACAGGACGGGTAACTTTAGGAATTCAGAAAAGCACAAGTTTGTCATAAGAAAAGACTGTATTCGATGAAATTTGGACAAACAAATAGGTCACCAAAAATTTTCCTTGAACCCGATTCTTTTCAAAGTTTCTGGAAAAAAAGCACTACTAAATGGTTAAGTTTTGACATCATTGGTTTATTGAACCTCTTATCCCAACCCAAATGCCCGCACCTTTGCCTTGACCCCTTTCATCAAATTTTGGGCAATGATAGGACCGACTTGCTTACTTACTTTTAACCACACTTTCTTTAGTTCAAGTTCATTTTCTATCAGTTTTGGAGTTTTAACAAGCTTTGCCTTCGTGATTGCCCAAAATTTTTCAATTGGGCGAAGATCCGGAGTGTTTGGAGGGTTGACGTCTATTGGTACAAAAAACTACATTATTATCTTTGTACCAGTCTAAGACGGGCCGGGCATAGTGGCAAGGTGCCAAATCCGGCCAAAACAGTGTCGGGCCATCGTGAGATCTCAAGAAGGGCAGAAGTCGTTTTTGGAGGCATTCGTCCTTGTAGATTTGTCCGTTGACGGTCCCAGAGGTGATGAAGGGCTGACTCATTTTGCCACATCTGCAGATCGCTTGCCAGACAAGGAATTTTTTGGCGAATTTCGACAGTTTCTTCTTCCGAAAACTCTCCGGAACGGCCAACTTGGAGGTGGCGACGTAGTGTTCCTGTCCTGGCATTTGTTTGGTGTTGGATTTAATGTAGGTCTCATCGTCCATCACAATGCAGAACGGTTTTGTGAGCCACTCCCTGTACATTTTTCGAGTTTTGGCAACCGAGTTCTGTTTATCGCTCCGGATCGGTGCCTTCTGGACCTTGTACACATGTAATCCAAAACGTTTCATTGTGTTCTGCACAAAACAAACTGAAACTTTCGCCTTTTTCGCAACACCCTTATCTAAATGTTGGGATAACGCTTAAATTGGTTCAATACCATCCTTGCCTTCTCCGGATTTGATGTGCCACGTTTTTTGTCACTACCATTTTTCCGCTTGGTTGTCTTATGGTCCTTGAACGTTTTGATCACATACGGTTGAATGTGCGATTCCGAGCTGCTTTCCGATTTACCGATGAGAAGCGTTTGGGTTTTCGAAGTGAGTGCCCAAAACTTGTTGGCGCACTATTTCTTCATTCGAAGCCATCACTGAAGTCACTCGACCGATTTTCACGAAACTCATTACACAATTGGCTCAACACAATGAAATACATTCAGTTAAAATTTAAATAATTTTTACCCACACCCTAAAAAGTTACGAACAATTGCGTGTGTCCAAATTTCATCGAATACAGTCTTTAAACATTTTTTTTAAAACTAGATACAGTAGAAGAGAATTGATAGGGGGCGACCCCAACGTAGTGGTAAACAAAAATCACGCAAAAATCGAGTTTGAATCTCACCACCGGACAAGTTACGAAAATACCCAAAGAGGGATTTGAGTGACTACGACGGGAGATTAACCAGCCCAGGGCTAAAAATTTCGATAACAAAAGAGTTAAAAAAAGCGATTTTTTTTTTAATTTTGTAATTTTGTGTGGATCGATCAAGTAGAAGACGACCTGCGGACTCTCCGCAGTCAGCGAGGCTGGCGAGGTGCAGTCATGAACCGACTACAATAGAGATAGCTTCTGTGTACAGCACCGGCCTTGGTCTGATTGGTAAGGTAAGGTATGATGTAGGGTAAATAACGGCTTAATCAGGGGCTGATGTTCAATGTATCCGGGCAATCCGTTCAGTAGGTGGAGATTGGCGGAGCTGAGCTGCAAGCTACCCGGCGGGTCATAAGTTGCGGATCATGAAAGACCTTCAGATATTGAGGTTAGATGCGAATTAAATAGGCATCCACTGACAGGCAGCGGGGGCAGCTTAGGATGTGAGAGGGCTTAGCAGTTGCTAGACTCTGTTGAGTTTCGATGATCAGGTTCAGTTGGGTTTCCTGCACTACACACTTAGATTTTTTTACGGAAATCTGTTAAATTTTACCGAATTCTCAACAGTTGAACGTTCGACAATCCGATTTGAGGGATTTCGGTGAAATTTGACAGTTATCAGTAAAAATATTTCCGGATTTCGGTAAAATTTTACCGAAATCCGTTAAATGTGATTTCCGAACGTTTATCTGTTGAGAATTTGTAATAAAATTTTACAGATTTCTGAAAAAAAATCTGAAAGCCAAGCGTACAGGCTTTTTGGTATACACACTTAGTAAATTTGACAGTTTTTGGTAATTTTTCAACAGGTGAACGTTCGGTAATCCGATTTACTGGACTTCGGTGAAATTTTACATTTATCTATAAAAAAATTACCGGAAAAACGTAAAATTTTACCAAAATCCGTTAAATCGGTTTCCCTAACGTTCAGCCTTTGAAAGTTCGGTAAAAAATTACCGAATACTTTAAAATTTGTCTAAGTGTGTAGACTTAGCGTCCGTGCATTTGGGGGGTCCTTTGCAGTTCCGGACCTTATGGTTTGTGCTGCCACACCTTCTGAACATGTTACTTCGATTTGGGACTTTGCATTCCCAGGACATGTGTCCTGTATCTAGGCATCGGAATCATGCCTTCGGTGGCTGGTACAGGCTAAGTGGGCATATCGACCATCCCACCTTCAACTTTGCCATTTTAAACGCCGTGTCCACGTCGGCTGCTGCCATCCTCACTGTTGCCACCTGGGTCCCTAGTGGACCCTACCGCACCCCTGTGGCGGTGACCTCGACCTTTCACTGTTCCTTAGTGCAGTCGAGATCTCGTCTGCCTCGGCGATCTCATCCAGGTTTTCACATCAGATTTTCCAGGTTTTCATTACGATATGAGGGCACGTACCTCCACACCCTCACCCAAGGCCTGTTTTGCTAGGTCTCTATATGCCGGAGCCTTTGGCTCCGTAGCAGCAGGATGCGGGTACGGCGTATACTTCGCAAATCACCGCCAATTTGGCATCCCCGCGCATCACTTCCAAGACCTCCCAGTGCTTTGACGCCATGGCAGGGTTTATGATGGTTCTCAAATGGCCATTGAATCTTTCACGAGAACATTTTCAAAATCTCTATGGTTTTATAAAGGTTTTATTAATTTGTTTTTACAACCGTCTATAGAGTGGGCCACTTTTTACAAATTTCGGCTCTAAAGAAGCATAGAGGACGTGTTGGTTGACAAAATAGTTTTGAATGTAGTTTTGTCAACAAAGCCCGGAAAAGTGCTATACAGCTGGAATAAAACTAAAATTGTTATTTGGGAGGTCTTTGTTGTTTTGTTCTTGTTTTATTACATCTGTTTACCAGGTCAACAAGTGAAGTCAATAAGCAGCATTTTGATATGTCTGATAATATTTTGTTAAACGGTTTTGAGATCCAGCAGAAAGGAATTACAGCGTTCAATCTGAAATCATCTTTTAAAGAAATATTGACATGCAAGGAGTACAGTAATGACACACACTCGACAGGTACCTATTTTCTGATATATTCTATACATGATGCATATATTTCATGAACTTATTATATTTCATTGATTAAAAACATTCAAATACTGGGATGGAAGGGTGCATCAGGGGCAACTTCTTTCAATTGGATACTGGAGTGGACAGTCAACCGGAGTCGAGGAGTGTCGTTTATGATTTATGATCCGCCAATTGTAATGAATTTGACGCGAATTTCTCAACGAAACCATCTAGTGGAAAGCTTAACTGAATTGCATATTTTGTAATTCGTTTTATCGGATCTGATTCGTTGTTTTTATGGAGATACCTTCTTAATAAATGGCACAAATGCAACTGTCACAAACACGAAGCATTTTTTCACACAGAAAGAACCTCTTGAATTGTACAAAGAGTTACAAACATTTTGTCACAAATTGAAAAGAAATTTCCTTCTAGTGGTTGCATGCATGACTGAAGGATTTACTTTATCGACTTGAATTGAAAAAAAAGGCATAAGCACGTGGAGTTGTACAGAGTTTTTTTTTTTTGAAATCTTTTTGATATGGAATTCGATCCTGTGTTCTTAGGAAGAGCTGTTATTGAATTCGTGGCTGATCTAACTAGACTAGACTCATGAAAAGTCAGAGTTATAACTCTCGACAGTGCTTTAATGTTTGTTTGAGGATACATAAATTATTCCTGACCATGCCAGCAGCAACACCAATATGCATGAGTACGATCAAAGAGAAACATCGATTGTTTGGCTTCGCAAAATGAAAGCATTTCACGAGATGTAAAGCAATAAGACTGTGCTATACAATATACAGTACATTTGTTTTATGTACAAAATCCATGTTTACGAAACGAGTGAATGCTATTTTACGAAAATAAATTTTCAGTGTAAAATGTGAGTGCCTGAAATCGTGGCCTCCCCCCAGAGTCAGCCGGTAGTCGTCTGTCTGTTTGTCTGTCTGAAGCTTCGAACTGACCAATGCATTCACCCAAAATAAAAAAGCAAGATTGTAATGCAATTTCGCATGATTTGGTTTCATTTCTCGTAATGGATCGCAACTTGGAGAAAAAATGCTACATTGGTCGTGGGCAAAAAAGCAACACATCAATTCGATAAGAAAAAATCAATGTGTGCGTGAGGTTGTGCAGTTGATTAGTAGTAGTAAATTCAATGGCTCACAAAAAAAAAAGATCACGATCCGCTACTGAGTTTCGAACCGCGATCGTCAGCATGATGGCTCTTCATTGTAACCATCCAGTCACCACAACAAGTTGAGGTGATCACAATAAAAGCCCTACAGTTGCTTCGGTTGTCGAGGCACTCAACGTTACAACAATGAAGCAAATGTAGGTCGCACACACTTACATGGCTTCGTTTATTTCATAAAACGCTTGGTGACTTGATGAGAGGGAGATGGGAGTGGGATGACGAGTGAAAATAAAAATAGAACACTTGACAGCGGAATAGCAACAGTGGCAAATGGCGTAGCGGCGTTCTGTGCCATTGGCTCACCAATATTGAGAAGTTGTTGACGGTTGAACAAAAACCCAATGGTTGCTGCGACTGTCGAGGCTCTAGGCACACAGCAATAACCGCTTGCACACACTTGCATGGCTTTGTTTATACCATAAAAAGCTTTGTGGATCATGAGGGGCAAAATTGCCTTTTCAGAATCATGCGGATTTCTCGAGATATGATTGCAAAAACTGCAATTGCATTTTTTGCTACAATTTCAACTTTTGGGTGTTCAATGACAAACATAGAATTCGAAAAAGATTTTTTATTAAGACTCTACTGAAAAACATAATCAATGAATCTATCGGTAAATATTTCGTGACATGAAGTGTACTCATGTAATCCATCAATTCTATCGCGAAGGTGGACTATTGCCCTTCAACATGATGTGGTTGAATCCTAGAGAGTTTGAGCTGTTTAGTGGAATACCTGTAACTAGAAATGAGAAGAAAAATTAGTATTTTCCATTTAATTCCAACTACCTTTGCTTATCTTGACAGATACGCGTATTTCGTCTACAATGTGCAGACTTCTTCAGTGTCTCGTACTAGACGTCGAGTTATTAGTACAAGAGACTGAAGAAGTCTGCACATTGTAGACGAAATACCCTTACATAGCGAGTATTCCAATTGGCAATACGGATGCTGCGAGGCTTAGTTGACACGATATTTGCAGACCTTATATCCAAGGACCCTGACTTGGTCCGATTTATTTTTGCACTGCTTCAGGCGATCGCAGTTGTATGGACCAAAGCCTCTCGGAACCGTAGAGTGCATCTTGACTATCTTCAGGTGAACGATCCGGTGGATGGCTGTTTATTCCCGCTCTAATGCAGGGATCAATTCTGCGTTCTTGCTTCTGATGGATTATCCCGGAACGTTTGGGACAACTACGGTCGGCCACGGACAACGCCATGCTGCAATTGGCGCATCGTTTCGCTTTTGAGCTTCTTGTTTTGCACTTATCGGTGGGGTGGATTTCGCCGCAGCTGTTGTATTGGCTCTTAAGATGGCAGTTTTTGGTTCCATGGCTATACAGGCAGTTCATGCACTGTGTTACGTCGGCTCGCTTGCTGCGATAGGCTTCCCATAGAACGATGATTTGAGCGATGCTTTTTATTTCACCCAACTTTTTGAGGTTGGCGTAAAGGGTGTCCACGATGAAATTGCCACACACAAAATTGATTCGCAAAATTCGAGTTTTCATCCGATTGCCATCAAATTTTCAGGGATTGAGAAATAACTATTAAACTTCATTTTACCATTTTACTCGTATATAATTTACAGTCCATACGCAAAGGCCCGCACCTTGGCCTTAACCCCGGCCATAAGATTCTGCACAACCTGTGAATCAACCGTTTTTTGCATGTAAACCCATGCTTTCTTCAGTTCCTCGACTGTCATCACTACCTTAGGTCGTTTAAGAAGGTGCTGCTTCATAATCGCCCAGTACTTCTCGATGGGGCGGAGCTCTGGAGTGTTGGGAGGGTTGAATATTTTCGGCACGAAATTGACCTTATTGTCCGCATACCACTTCAGCACGTCCTTGGAGTAGTGGCATGAGGCCAAATCCGGCCAGAAGATTGTTGGGACGTTGTGGGCCTTCAGGAGAGGAAGCAGCCGCTTCTGGAGGCACTCTTTTATGTACACCTGTCCGTTCATCGTGTCCTGGGTCACGAAAGGTGCACTCCGCTTTCCGCACGTGCAGATGGCTTGTCAAACCAGGAATTTCTTCGCAAATTTGGACATCTTCTGAGTGCGGACATGCTCCGGAACGCTGAACTTATCCTTGGCCGTGAAAAACAGGTTGCCGGGGATCTGTTTGAAGTCGGCCTTCACATATGTTTCGTCGTCCATGATGCAGCATTCATCTTTCGTCAGCATGTTGAGGTACAACTTTCTGGCACGGGTTTTGGCGGACTTGTTCTGCTTCTCGTCGCGATTACTGGCCTTTTGTACCTTGAACGTTCGAAGCCCAGCCTTAATTTTGGCCTTCTGGACAAAACTTCGGCTTAGGTGCAGCTTCTCAGCCACATCCCGAACGGAGGCGTTCGGATTTCGGTTGAAGGCCCCAACTACGCGGTTGTGATTTTTGGTGTTGTACGGAATACTTTTTCCTTCACTTCTGGGCTTCCGATCGGTGGTCAACCGTTCCTCGAACCGCTTAATCACTCGCGACATCGTGGAATTCGCGATTCCCAACGTTTTAGCGATGGAACGATGCGCGAGATCCTTGTTCTCGTGATGAATGCGCATGATTTTATCACGCACGAGCTGTTCTTTCGACTCCATTTCCGCGAGTTTTGATCACAGGACTTTAAAACTTGCAGGATGTAAATAATGCCCTATGAACTAAATCCACCCAAATTTTCATTAAATTCCACCCAACGGTTAAAAAGTTAGAGCAATTTCATAGTGTGGCAATTTCATCGTGGACACCCTTTATCCCTTAGCAAAAGGCACCAGATAAAACGATTCATCTAGAGCGGCGTATTCACCCTTTCGCTTGATGAAATGAACTGCTAGGGCGATGAGATTCTGCTCATTTTTCATCCAACCCAGGAGCTCACTCGGATCGACGAGCAGCGTGATTATGTATGTCGGCTGACCTTTAGGGCATCTTCAACGGTGGTCCCTATCGTGAATGAGAGTTTTACCAAATGCTAAAACATTGCTGCAAGTTTTGTTTTATACCGGTTGCATCATTTTAAATCTGGTATAGGTTTTGATCTATTCTTGCAGCAATTTGGAACAAGAAAAATACCGTTCCAAAACACTACACGCTGCTTGATAATACCAATTAATGAGTAAAATTGCAGCTTTTGCGCCGAAAAGTGCCCGAGTTTGGTGCGGGTGATGCTGGCGCCGGACAGAAAGTAGTGCTGCTCACCTCGGATGCAAATAATAACCTCAAGTTTCTCCCGGTGCCCTTGAATGGTTCTCTTGGTTTTTTGTTCCGGAAAACACTGACTAGTTCTAAATGGGGACTGTTGTAGATTTTACAACTAATTTGGTTGCGAATTCCGATTCTGAATAGTATTTTGATTGCTTGGAAATGAAAAGTTATGAAGTCTTCGAAGTTAACAATCGGTTTATTGATGGATGATCATGATTAGCACTCGCAATAAGCTCAAACAGATACTTTGATGGGTGGACCTATAATGATTTTGATAGAAATTGATTAAAATTCTCGGAAGTTGAATAATCTTGTTGGAATTTTCAAGATAACCATGAAGTTCGCTCGCTCTTTTTTAAGAAGAGAAGTGGAAGACCTTCAGAGAAGTCCATTGAGTTGCTGAAAAATTTTGGAAACTTGGTTAAACTTCGAAAAAGTTTGCTGACCACCTAGGAATAGACACTACTTTCTGATAATAGCTGGAACTTTGAGAAGCTAATTTAGATTCCCAGAAGTTATTAAGAGATCCAGTTGATACATTTTTTATGATAAGAAGCTGAATATCACAAATATTTTATAAGTTTACGAGAAATTGAAAAAAAATCTGGGAAGTTGATCAATTTACAATTTTTTTAACAAGTTGGAGGAATTTCTGTGAAATAAATAGCATGTTTGAGATATTTTTAAACCTAACAAGAACTTTACAGAATCTCCAATATACGGTGATTTGATGAAAATACCGTAAAATCCATTTTACATTAAAAAAGTAGAAGGAGATGTTCGCTCATCACCATGAGGCACCAAGAGTGAACAACAATGTTTTTGGCTAGAATGAAAGATGTGAAGAGAAAGTGTTGAAAGGTCCGTCAGAGTGCGGCAGGAAGGAAAATTAACAGATGTTTTTGAAAATTGAGCGAAAGCGCATGTATCCAATGGTACTCGAACCATGGACGTCAATCTTTGCCTAACATCCCACTGCGGGGTAGGTTGTAGCGACGGAACAAGTCCGCCACTTCAACAGGCAAAAATTGACGCATGGAAAGACGCTCATGTACCACTGTGGCTTGTATAGTTTATTCTTATCGATCTATTGTGTGCACTCTGTTTACTGATGCGCACATGGGAGAGGAACTCTCTCCTTTTTTTGGGTTTGTTTTGATTCGCAACGACTGGCGATCACTAATGTTTTTTCTCGTCGTCTCCAACGTAGAGACCTCGGAGAGAAACATAGTGAAGCGATGCGATACTGGTCCCCACCAGTATAATTAATGGTTACCACCATTTATGGGTTTACATACATTAATTGTTATGTTATGTATTCTCCGTGCGAGGAGTAACGATTATGATGTAGAAGGAGATGTTCGCTCATCACCATGAGGCACCAAGAGTGAACAACAATGTTTTTGGTTCACTCTTGGTGCCTCATGGTGATGAGCGAACATCTCCTTCTACATCATAATCGTTACTCCTCGCACGGAGAATACATAACATAACAATTAATGTATTAAAAAAGTAGTTGATTTTCTTATTCTCGTTTTAGTTCGGTACGAAAAATTATCGAATAAGGTCTGTATCCGCAATAATCCGGACACCTCGAAACATGTATAAAACATAAATTTTGAATTTTATTTCTGTCGTAGTTGTTTATTTCAAATTCATGGGATGTGTTTTAACAATTCGTGAAGTCAATACATAGTTATTCGGTATTTGCATAAAAATTTTGAACTTTGCGCCCATTAGGGTTTGTACAGACACTTCAGAAATCGTAGAAGCCGTCTTTGTCCAAATTTGCTGGAAGTGTTTGATGTCTGTGATTCGTTGCTTCTTTCCAGAAAGCTTTCGCTTCATCAGAGCCTAATATCTCTCGATTAGTCGTAGCTCTGGGCAATTTGGCGGGTTTGAAGTTTTTGGTACAATGTTCACCGGATTTGCTTGGTACCACTCCATCACAGTTTTAGCATAGTGGCATGATGTCAAATCGAGCCAGAACAAAGGTTTTTCCTCATGACTTTTGATGAAGGGGAGCAATCGCTTCTGCAGTCACTCTTTTTGATAGATCTCCTTGTTGATTGTGCCTGTAGTGACGAAGGATTTACTCTTTTTGCAACACACGTGCAAATTGCTTGCCACACAAGGTATTTTTTGGGAAATTTTGATGCTCTCTTCGTTTTAACCATAGCAGGGTTCTTCGGCCATAGCAGAATAAAGAACCAGCCCTGGAAGCAGCTTGAAATCCCCCAGGACATAAGTTTCATCGTCCATAACAATGCATGAACATTTCGTCAAATATTCGCAGTACAAACGTCGAGCCCGTGATTTTGCTGCCAAGTTCTGTTTGTCGTTGCGATTTAGAACTGTTTTTACTTTATACGACTTAAGTCCCAAACGTTGTTTTGATTTTTGGGCAAAACTAAGCGACATCCCTATTTTACGAGCCACCGTTCGAATGGAGAGATTTGGGTTCTTCGTTAATATCCTTTTCACCTTTCGGTCCATGACAGGATCAGTGCGTCCAATGTTTTTGTCACTTTTCGGTTTCCTCTCCACCGTCAAACGTTCCGAAAATGATTTGAGCACATCGTGAACAGTGAATTTAGGCAATATCCAAAGTTTTTGCAAGATCCCGTTTTGACAAGTCAGGATTTGCCGTATGCTTGTACAAAATTCGCTCGCGCATTTGTTTTTCTTTCGTCTTGAATACAGAACATGAAATGTAAACATCAATCATAGTCTTTTTCATCATAGACTCTCAGCTATACCACAGTGAAATGTTTCATTGCTACGTGCAATATTTCAAAAGTAACAATGATTTGAAGGTGTCCGGATTAATGAGGATACAGATTTTAGTAGACCCTCTTAAAACTGATCTACCCTGAGCTTCTGGGATTTCCCTGAACTATTGAAAAGTTTTTCGAGCGTCTGGGAAGATTTCTGATTTTCTAAACTTTTTAGAGCGGACCAAAAATCTTTAGAAGTTTCCTGAATTGCTGGGACGTTTTCTGAATTCTGAATTTCCTGCGTCTTGAAGATCGTGATCCTCTCCGTTTCGACTCTAGTTTACCGCTGCCAAATTACAAATCAACATTATCTAGTATCGTTTAAATGAAATGCATGCATTCACACACTCACCTTCAGTCAAACGAAAGAACAAGTATTGCTTGGTACGAAAGAACAAGTTATTTGGTCAAGCCAATCAACGGCAAAAATTTCGCGAAAAGTATACGATCTCTGAAAAAAAAACTTCTGATCACATGGTGAATGATTGACAGAATGACAGGTGCTGGCGGGTTATACAACAAGAAATACAACACCGATATGGGAAACGTGACGTTGGTCTATTGCAGCTGGTTCTATTCAAGTTTTGTTGATGCATATAAAGTTCACTTCAAGGTATAAAGTTGTTCCATAAATAGACCACCTCTAAAGATGTCCTTAATGGTAGACATTTTCTCGACGAGGGACGTTTTTTACAACCATAGGTGGTTGTATTTATTTTTCGATTGGATTTTCTGGCGGGAAGATCACAAGAGCCGCTTGGTTTCGTGCGGCGTGCTGAAAGCGTTGTTCCGCTAACAGTTCGTCGTCAGTGATGACAGGTGGTTCAGATTTCTTCCGTTTGTGCTTGGAGCTCATGGTAAAACTTAAAACCGCACTTAGCGACGTCTTGTCGACGTCCATCTCCTATCACGCGGGACGTACCAAGCGGAAAACAAGTCGTGGCTTGTACCGATGGTGACGAAAATGCGTGGGCGAAAAACTATCTACAGGGACGCGTTCGAACGTGTCGCTAGAACGATACTGAATGAATGCTGAAAACAATTGGGATCGTCTCGTGTGCTTTATACTGGCGTTGATAGCATTGCCTCGAGAGCAGAGAGAAGCACAAACTTGCAGTACAAAGAATATTTCATAAGAGGGGACGGGTTTGAGTTATAAAATCAGACGCCGCAACAAAGCAAAATAATTTTGCAGCTGTGGCGTGTAGCTATTGCTGTATTGAACATGGAATGCAACCTTATGAATTATAAAAAAACAAGAGAATTGGAACCATTTGTTGCCGGTGTTGAGGACCCGGTAAGGAAAAAACATATTTTCAACCTGTTCATGTAGATTTGTGTGGGAGCAAAAGTAGCGTATTTTAAATTTCTAAAATTTAACTACTTATAGTAGACGAAGTTTGCACCAGCAGATAATTTCTCATCTCCATGCGAAGCGCTAGGAGTGGGACAGTAATTTTAATGCTAGAACGAATAGACATGAAGAGAAAGTGTATTGATAGATCCGTATAGGGAACGGCAGGCCTTGAAAGATGTAAGTTTGAAAACGAGCGGAGGGCATTTGGAGGGACAGAACTAGAAACAAGCAATAGGTAGTATAAGAGCCCGATCGGTTGCATAACCTTTTGTCAGTCAAGGGGATTTCTCCCCTTGCCTATCCTGCATGGGGTAGTATGACAAAGGGTTATGTGCCTGATCGGATACTACCGTTTAAATGCCCTCCGCTCGTTTTCAAACTTACATCGCATGGAGATGAGAAATTATCTGCTGCTGCAAACTTCATCAAAGATCGTTACTTCCGCGCTGGGAAGAATACAAAAAATAACAATCAGAGTGTACTTATAGTAGGGTATGTGTCCCTTAACTCAGCCTATTATGCAACGATCGATTAAATTATTATTATAACTCGTAAAGTTTTTAACCTGTAAGCTAAATTCAACTAGTTAAACACGTGCTAAGATTAGTTTGATAAGAAATTGGGAAGTATGTATCACGTAAAGTTACACAATTCATTTGATAAAGTCAGAAACATTCGAGGGATATGGATTTAATGTCGGTCTGTAGGCACCAAATTGGGTCTTTTCAAGGATGCAACTTCATCCCATTCGATGAATTTAGTACAAAATGTAGTCTTTGTACGATTTTATTTTTAAATTTAATGATTTAAGGCATTACAGCTAGCAATTTACCGATTTACTCAATGCAGCATTTCACAAAACAAACTTATGTAAAACTGCCTCGAAACAGTTAAGTGATGTTCATATATGATTTATCAGTCAATCAATAATGAAAACATTACAATTCACTATGCAATTAATGTGTTCCTTCGGTTTGTGTTTAGATGAGCCACTTGAATTTAAACAACCGCAAGCTCATGCATTTCCACTTGAAGTTTTACCAATAACAACGTTTTCAATACGCTTTTGATACAACAGGCCATAGTTGGGAACATACAAAACAATATTTCTTCAACATTGGGTCTACGATTTTCTTGAAAAATCATTGTTATTTTAGCTATTTGAACAGTTAATTTGTAACTTGTAACTATTTTCTGCACATCCAGACTGCATTACTTGTTTTATCGATTCAATTAAGCCAAATTTAGATCACTTGAAGATCGTGTAGATCATCTGTTCAGCTTAACCAGTGAAATCATGAAGCCCCAAAAGTTCAAGAAATCTAAAATTACGCTGAAGTGAACAACTTTTAATTGATTAATATTGTCTCAATTGCTTAGGGTTACATCGGTCATCCTAATAGCTACATGAATTTGTTGATTATCGCTAAATTAATGACACATTTGGTACATAGGCCGATCGAAGGAGCTAGGCTAACATTACATCCCTTTACCCTATTCTTTATTTGAGAAACATTGCATGAACCTAATTATAATTCATTGATTTTAAACATTTATAGAACGGGATGGGAGGGTGCATCAGGGCATCATTGAAGTTGCAGTTGGACAATGGAGTAGATAGCCAACCGGAGTCTAGGAGGCGATGTGTCTATCTTTTATGATTGGTACATTCCACTCCAACAGTTGTAATGAATTTGACGCGCCTTTCTCAAACAACTCATCTAGTGGAAAGCTTAACTGAATTGCATACTTTGTTATTCGTTTTATCGGATCATATTGCTGGAAGGGGATTCTCTTATTCCCACAGGTTTCGTGTAAGTGTTTCTGCTTACGGGCCTGTCCAACCCATTTTGGCCCTTCATAGAGCAGTATGTTGAATTTAGAACGGTAACAAGGCGTATTCTTTCTGTTGAGTGGAACCGCATGCAGGGCAAGGCCTACGTCAGGGTGGTGGCTTCCTACATACATGCATACATACCAGACAGTGCTATTCGTGTCTCCTGTGTACCGCAAGCGTCTTGTTGCTTTTTGCATTATGTAATCTTTGGTTGTACAGTCACCCCAGTATTATGGGCCAGTTAAGCAAGAAACCTTTCTTTAAATATTGATTAGTAGGCAGAAGAAGAGGTTCTGTTCATTGTATTTTGCCTGATCAATAGTTAATATTTCGTATTTTGATATCCTGCATGTATTTCTGCAATAAAATAGCGCATTTTATTGTAAATTAACGAATTCACCGACATATCCAATTCCCAGTATTATGGGCCACTTTTGAGTAAGACCAATATTATGGGTCAATGTTCCCAGTATTATGGGTCAGTCAAATAAAAAATATTATTTGCTACTATTTTAGACTTATTTTATTCCGTTTTACTCTGCATGATGATACATTTATTGTTACATGTTCATCGGGTTTATATACATATAAAAAGTTGATATAAAGAAAAACTATAAGTAATTAATCGATGTGTAATGTTTCTGTATCTCTTCTTATCAGTTTTGATTGATTTTCTTGTTTTCCTGCTCAGATTCTACTGTTTGTTTAGTCGCTTCTTTGTCTTTTTGCCTGTATGTAACTTTGCCTTCTCTTTTTTCTTGTCTTCTCTTGCCATTTTTTTCAGTAGATTTCCTTCTTCCTTCTTCTGTTTCTGCAATTTTCTTTGTTTGATCCTTGCTAGCTTGGCTTCTTCCTGCTCTCTTTTCGACTGATCCTTCTTGTTGTACCATTCTAACCATTTTGTACTAGTTGCCACAGATGGAACATGTTCTTGAATTCTCCGCTTACGACCAACCTTCTTATCATCTACTCAAGGCCAAATGTGCACATCATCGAAAGGATCGTTGGATTGAAGGTTAGATCCTACGTTATCTTCCTGAATAGACTCATTTATGGACTCAGCATTTCGGACAGGCTCTTCAATATTCGATTCATTAGCTTTAAAATGCAATCCAATTATGTAGTTCAGCTGTATATAAAATTTAATAAAAACAACTTACCAAGCCCTGAATAATCTGTTATCTCAGCTGGAATACAATTGCCGCTGTCATCGATACTGAAGTTTATAGAAACACTACCGAACTGATTTAGGGGCTCCGTAAACATCAATCCTTCTGACTAATTTTCCAAAAATTGAAAAACGCCAGTTCCTCCAGAGGTCCATACCAATAGTCTATGAGGTAATTATCCGTGAATCTTGATAGAGCCTCTGCTTCCAATCCTGTTTCAATGTTCCAAAGTTGTCGTTTATAGAAATCTGACGATTGCTCTTGTAACACAGCATTAGAATTTGTGTTTGGTACAGATTGATTTTCACTGTTGTTTTCAGTTTTGGCCTCTGATACATTTGATGGTAAGGAACTGAAATCAATCTCGCTCACATTCCATGGACATATCCCGCATAATTTGAATCCTTTTTTCAGGCATTCCTTTGAGTTCGAAAAACTCTCGATGGCTGTTTTCATTAATTTTCCAAAGTTGGCCTTATTCACCCTGGCATCAGCCTTACTTGAAACAAAATCCCCCAACACTTTAAACCAAATTTTTTTCAAAGGCCCGAAAAAAACTTTGTCCAGCGGCTGTAGGAACCTGGTAGAGTTTGGAAAAAGGGAAACCAAGATGATTTTCTTGCCCGTACAGAACTGTGTCAACTCAATGCTGACGTGGCTTTTGTGTCCATCAATGAAGACAATAACCGGAAACTCGATCTCTTTGATTAAAAGCCAGTTAAAGAAATCGTTGACTATGTACTCAAAAAATGTTTTCGAAGTTTGCCATCCCTCATCCAAAATTCCTACAGACCAGCCAACTGGAACATTCTCCGCGATTTCACGTGTTACTCGCTTGCCGGGGTAGATGATCATTGGTGGAGTTAGCACTCCGTCAGCACTGCTGCCAAAAAGTACTGTGAAATTCTCTTTGTCACAATTGTTGTTCACATAGTAAACATTGGTATTATCAATATGTTTTAGTATTTGATTTGCAGAACAGTTTAAATGGCTTGTCCAGTTTTCTGACTAAATCATCAAAATGAGGAAAACTTCTGACATTTTATTTGGTATTAAGTTTAGCAAATCATAATCGGTGTCAAATAATTTTGCAGCATGTAATACACGTTTAGTTGCACGAATTTATCATATCGATTATTGACGCTCCTACTTTTTCCTGTCTTATGCAATACCATAGCTTTGCGTAAGGAAATTCATCGTAAGTTCATTAGACCCGCCAAATCGCTCCAAATAAGGTCACCTTCTGACCCCGAGCAGGTGACCTCATCAGATCCAAACATCATATTCTACCACCAATGCTATGACCGTGATCGTTCCAATCCAATTAGCTATCGTCAACGCAGTCGTTTGCTGTCGTCGAAGTCATCGGTTCTCCATACCGATAAGCTCGTCCCAAAGTTTCAAACTACAGAGGATTAAACATTGGCGAGCCTCCTTCTGAAAATGCTAATGGAATTACGACCAGATCATTGAGCATTAGCCAGACACCTTCGCCTATCGTATCGGAAGAGGTAAGAGGTTGTCTGACTAATTCAAACAAGGCCCAAACACAAACCTGAACCAAAACCAGCAACGACGGAACGGACAGAACATCACTCTCTCTCTGTCTCTCTCTCTCTCCCTTCTCGTTTCTAAGAACTGACTTCTGAATTATTTAGCCGATTGGATTACCAACTGAAATTATCAGCTTTTCTCAAACGTTGGGTTGCTTCCATCACTTTCCTCCCCTTCGCCACCGTTTTCCACCCGGTTATTTTACTGAAAAAAAAAATCCAAACGAGGTACGCGATTTCAAATATTAGGTTTTACACCGACCGTCATCGTTTGTGCGTGTTTCTCCGGTGCTCGAGGAGAGAGATCACAGGTATAATTTGCACTCCTTTCAGGCAGTAATAATACTCTAACAGCTCAAATTAACCGAAATGTGTTCAACAACTTGCTCACTCGCTTCGGTCGCGAATTTCCATTTTCCTCATAATCGTCCCAAAAGACCGCCGAATGCCCGGTTGAGTTGAGCCTTTCGAGCGATTACTGCCGGTCAGGTCGTTTGAAAATGTGTACTTTCGTGAGTGCGGCTCGATGGTTTCGTGCCAGGATATTTTATCTCTGGCAATCTGTGTTTCCTGGCAGCAGAAGATCCTGCGATCCCTGCGTTCGTTCGGGCAGGAGATGAGCGCTAGCAAAGTGGAAAATTGTTCTTCACATTTGCCCTGCTGCGGGTTTTTGCGGTGTTGTGTTCGTGTTGTCGAGGTTGTTGTTTTTGTGTTCAGCGATAATGACCCGAACCGAAACGCGGACGACTGCACGAGAAACACTTGATGCTAAAAGCCTATAATTTTGTACTCGAAAAAGGACGCCCAGGCCAGGGTAATTAATTTGCTACGTCCGTTCGGCCGGGCGGATTTTCGGCGCGGGCATTCGTTCCCTGGCGTTCTGCTGTTTGGCTTCAGACGACCCGGGCCGAGTGTTGTTTTATGTTTGCAAGCACAGTTTTCTGATTAATATTCACTTATTCCGATGGGCTGGGGCTTGGGTTGTATTTGGTGGATATTGAATATTTTAAGATCTGTAAAGAACAGAAGTTACACGGTTTTGTTTGCATTGAACATTCAATCATCGTCTTTCGGACGAAACATTTCACCTCACGTATCGCATAAACATTTGCCATAACCAATCAGATCGATCAAAACTAATTCAATCAAAGGTTGGCAGTTGAATGATAGAGCCCCTTTCAGTCACATACAGAGGTTTGGCAATTAGATGTTAATTCGTTCCCAGAAAAGCTGAATTGCTGTGGTAGTTGGAAGGAACTCGCGAATCGACCGATCGTTAATGGGACCACCATTGCGGATATCATCGGAACATCCAGCGCATCCATAATGAGCTCTAAGTGCTCCATTCAACTTCGATAAAGATCTATTCGAAACAATTCAATTGCCCGGAGAATTCTCTGAACTACTAAAATATGATGTCCATTTGGTTGTCCATTCTTCCAAATCGTGCTGCATGCTACTGATTCTGAAGGCTAAACAGGCGCGCGCACCTCGTCTTATCATTGACACCATCATCGGCGAAAAATGCTTGCGCCTCAGCCCGTCTGCGAGCACGTACTGGCGGGGAAGGTTGATTCGTCATCCGTTGCGATCCGATGGCAAGGCCTTTTTTTCCAGGGAATCGAACGAACTAGCCCGTCGATGGGAATTCGAACGAACCTGGTGCTGGGTTGGGTCTGGCGCCTCGTCCAAACGATTGCGCACTTGTTCATCGGAATCCAATTATAGTGCCTAATTGGAGCTAAACTTCCAAATGCTTCCTGGGTGCGCTCCGAAGTGCAAATCTGTTCGTGAAGCAATATTCCTCGGAATAACATTCATCATCATCTCGAATCGTTTATTTTAATAAATATAATTTCCAGCCCGGGTCCCTAATTGATTGTTCTGAAAATTGACGATAATTTGATTATGATGAACATGCAGTTTTTGCTGCTTCGGTAGTGGTGCTTTTTTGTTTTCGTTCATCGTTCATTGCAACAGATCGCAGTGCTGGGACTAAGCCAAACATCGCTCGAGATCCTATCCATCAGGCGGGGGAAGATTATTTCGATCTGCTGCTGCGAAAGTATGATCGGAATGGGGTCAAGAGGTTTGACAACTCCACCGTTGAACAGCACGTGAAACAATTCCGGGAATGGGAAGACCTTTGCTGCCTGTTAAATAGCTTGGATAGACAAAAGTGGCAGAATGGTTAATTCGATTATGATTGTTGGTTTAGAGGGAGCAGACAAAATTAACTGGAATGACTTTCTCGCCCCGCAGTGGGGTCAGGGGAGAATCTGGAATTATTGCGTGATGAATGGCACTGTGGGAATGCTGCTTATGGTCCACATCATAGTGACGTCACACCTCAGATCTGACAGGTACTGCTGTCCTTGTGTTCAGAAATTCCTGTGAGAGAAATAAGGACGGATAGCATGATGGCTGTTTCTATCTTTTATATACTGTCATGGTGAAAAGTGAGGTTAGCTTTTTTCGTGCAAAAGCTTATTCGGGGCTTGTTGAAGGGTATTTTGAGAGTCCCAGTGACTCTTGTCATTAGGTGAGGAGAGAAAAGTCACTCCATTTGATTTACCTAGAAGAGTCACGTCACTGTGAGTGACTTTTATCATTTCACCAAGGGACAAATGTCACTTCTTCAAAATAAGCCTCATTCAAGCTGAACAATGCATAAGGTCCTAAGTAACATTTGGAGACTCTCTTCGTCGATTTTCTCTTTGCATTCCTACGGGTATGTGAAAACATGTTCAAGTATTTTCAAAACACAGTACGGCAGTTAATTTAAAGTGTAATTTAAAATCCAATTCGTCAAAAGCATCAGCAAATCGTTTAATAGACTATGTATTTACTAACTCCTGAGAAAGTTTACGAAGAGAATCTCTCAATGTTACTTAGGACTTAATGCATTGTTCAGCTTGTATTGTCAGCAGTTTGTTACAATTATGAAATAATACACCATGTAGGATAGAGAACGGCTTAATCAGGGGTGACTGTTTTCATCAGTTGCTATGAAATAGGTCTAAAACTCCTACACTCAGAAATAAACATAAGAATTTAACAAGGTTCAACTTATGAACGATGCTTAGGAATTTTATAAAGCTAATTTATGAATGAATTTTGTTTTACACGACGTTGTTCTTGCACGCCTTTGGGCTTTCTTGTTTACAAGTGTTGATATACGCTAGTGGGTAAGTCAATGGACCTATATCCTCAACTTGTAGTACTCCATATTTTAATTTTTTTAACATCATTATAATTTCATTCATTCCTTATCGTGCGCTGAGCCAGTTAACATCGCCTGGTCTCGTCACAGCATTCTTCGCTTTAGAAAAGTAGCTTTTTCCTCTAAGAGGTTTTGCTTCCGCGTCAAGAGTGATAGAGTGCGTAAGTGTCAAGTGCGCGTGTTGGAAGGTGCAGGTTTGCGTGGATGCAACACCTGCATTTCATCTCTAAACAATAAAGTTAATCGGCAATAATTGCTCATCCCCGTTGTGAAACCTACGGGCAAAACAGTCGGTGCAAACAATCGAACTCAAACCAGCCACATCCTAACAGCCAGCAAGCGGGCTATTGTTCGACGATCGAGGTTGTTTACGTCGTCCGCTGTGTACAATATAGCCAAGTGGAATTTTGCCTCGCAGCAGCGTGTGCGTCTGTCTCTCCCCCGTAGAGGGGAGAAAAAAATTATAGTCAATTAGGGTGGTAGGCCTGATTGTCACCACTAGTTATTTTTTTTTTATTTTTTTTTTTCTGCATGGTATTTGCATATTTTTTTTTTTATTATTATTATTATTAGCATTAAAATTAATTGATTGGTGAAGGGTTTTTGTGATTGTGTTGTGTTTTTGTGTGCATAATTATGGCCTCTCCTGAGGCTAAGGTTACTCGCATAAAGCATTACCACCCATTTTCTAAGGGACCTTGGGTTGTCTTTTTTCGGCCCAAAGACAAACCATTGAAAACTCTCGACATTTCGCGAGAATTGCTGCGAAAATATCCTGGTGTCTCGATTCACAAAGAGAGAATTAATAGACTGCGTGTAGAAGCGCCGAATTTCGAAATAGCCAATAAGATTGCTGACCACGAGATTTTTAATATCGAATATTGTGTGTATGTCCCTTCGCGAGATGTGGAGATCGATGGCGTTGTCTCCGATGCGAGTCTGACGGTTGATGACTTGAAACGAGCTTCTGGTTGTTTTAGAAACTCTAAAGTCGCTCGTGAGCTTGTAACTATACTGGATGTAAAGCAACTACATTCAGCATCGTTACAAGACGAAAAAAAGGTCTATCAACTTTCAGACTCGTTTCGGGTGACCTTCGCCGGTTCTGTTCTCCCAAACTTTGTCAAATTAGATGGAGCTTTTTTCCCGGTGCGCCTTTATATACCGAGGGTATATAATTGTACCAACTGCAAAAGACTGGGACATTCGGCCAGTCATTGCAGCAACAAATTTCGTTGCGGCAAGTGTGGTGAAAATCACACTGAGGATTCTTGCACACAAGCTGTGCAGAAATGTATTCATTGTGGTGAGAATCCTCACCCTTTGCAGGAGTGCCCAAGGTACAAAAGGCAATCCGACAATGTGCAGCGTTCCATCACTGGACGCTCCAGGCAGTCTTATGCAGAAATGCTTAAGTCTGCAACAGCCGCTCAAGATGAAAACCAATTTTCGATTTTGTCGGCTGATGAATCGGACTCTGACTTATCTGATGGAGGTGATATTACGGGGGTACACGCACCCGGATCCTCAAAAAGGAAACGTTCCTCTCCGAAAGTGCGCCGTAAGATAACAAAAGTCACCTCGAAAAGATTGCAAAATAATCAAGCTAATGGGGAAGAAATTCAAAAACCGAAGGTTCCTATTGCACCTACTCCTGGATGCAGTAGAGACTTTCCGCCATTACCAAAAAAGAATAACAATAATAAAAAAAACACTACTCCTCAAATTTTCCAAAAAGAATCCAAGTCCGATCGAGGATTGATAGCTTTTTCGGACATTGTGGCATTCATTTTAAACATGTTCAATATCCAAGACCCTCTTAGAAGCTTAGTTTCTGCCTTGCTTCCGACATTGGAATCATACCTTAAGCAATTGACTGTTTCATGGCCCCTCATTGCATCGATCATATCTTTCGATGGATAATTCATCGAATCAGGTCGGAGATATGATCACTGTATTACAATGGAACTGCCGTAGTCTGGTGCCTAAACTAGACTCGTTCAAATTTTTAGTTCGCAATTCCGATTGTGATGTATTTGCTCTTTGTGAAACATGGCTTTCTTCAGACAATGAACTCAACTTCCACGATTTTAACATTATACGCCTGGATAGAGACGATTCTTATGGAGGAGTACTTCTAGGGATCAAAAAGTGCTACCCTTTCTATAAAATTTCCCTACCAGCTCTTTCAGGCGTCGAAATCGTCGCTTGTCAAGTAACTGCAAAGAATAAAGACCTTTGCATAGCTTCAGTTTACGTTCCTCCTCGAACTTCTATTAGCCGCAGTCAACTCTGGAATTTAGTTTCTATTCTACCGTCCCCTGTATTGATTCTGGGTGACATGAATTCCCATGGTACTGGGTGGGGGGACCTATATGATGACAATAGGGCGGCTATATTTTACGATTTATGTGACGATTTCAATTTGTCAATTTTGAACACTGGTGAAGCGACACGCATACCTAAACCTCCTGCTCAAGAAAGCAGACTCGACCTATCTTTCTGTTCCAGATCGCTTTCATTGGACTGTCTGTGGAAAGTCCTCAATGATCCCCATGGTAGCGATCACTTACCAATCATTATTTCTATTAAGTGTGGCCCTCAACCTTCAGAGCCATCTCGAGTTCCGTTCGACCTCACAAGGAACATCGATTGGCAAAAATATGCAACGGCGGTAACAATCGGTACTGAATCCGTCGATATACTTCCACCGTTAGAAGAATATCGATTCCTTGCCGATCTGATCTACAAAAGTTCATTGGAAGCACAAAAAGAAAAGTTCCAAGTGCACCCTTCAAAGGAGACCAGCCACACCTGGCTGGGACGATGAATGCACAAAATTGTATTTGCAAAAATCTGACGCTTTCAAAGCTTTTCGTAGACACATGACTTCCACTCACTTCGAGGAATATTCAAAGCTTGAAACACAGCTAAAACAACTTGTCAAAGCAAAAAACGCGGTTATTGGCGAAATTTTGTCGAGGGACTCTCACGAGAAACCTCAATGACCACCTTGTGGAGGGTAGCTCGCAACATGCGTAACCGCTCATCTACTAATGAGAGTTATGAATACTCCAACCGATGGATATTCGATTTCGCGAAAAAGGTCTGTCCGGATTCTGTTCCAGCAAAACATATTTTCCGAGAAACATCTCCAAACGGCGGCTCTCTAGACAGACCATTCACAATGCTGGAATTCTCTATGGCTCTTCTATCAACAAATAACTCCTCACCCGGATGCGATATGATAAAATTCAATCTTCTGAAAAATCTCCCAGATATCGCAAAAAGACGCTTGCTGGACCTATTTAATTCCTTACTTCGAAACAACATCGTACCGCCTGAGTGGAGACAGGTCAAAGTAATAGCTATTCAAAAGCCTGGCAAACCAGCGTCTGATCATAACTCATACCGTCCGATTGCTATGCTTTCGTGCATTAGGAAATTGTTGGAGAAAATGATCCTTCGAAGGCTCGATCACTGGGTCGAATCGAATAACTTGCTATCAAATACACAGTTTGGGTTCCGTAAGAGCAAAGGAACAAATGATTGTCTTGCGCTGCTTTCCTCAGATATTCAACTGGCCTTTGCGCACAAGGAGCAATTGGCTTCAGTATTTTTGGACATTAAGGGGCTTTTGATTCAGTTTCCATTGAAATCCTGTCAGAAAATCTGCAGAGATGTGGACTTCCTGGAATTTTAAATAATTTTTTGTACAATTTGTTGTCAGAAAAGAAAATGATCTTCTCACTTGGAGAACTGACCACTTCCAGAATTAGTTACATGGGCCTACCCCAAGGCTCATGCCTCAGCCCCTTCTTTATAACTTTTACGTCAAAGATATTGACAATTGTTTGGCAGAACAATGCACGCTAAGACAACTTGCTGACGATAGTGTGGTCTCTTTAAGAGGCTCACATGCCGTCAACTTGCAAGGACCATTGCAAAATTCCCTAGATAACCTATCTTCTTGGGCTAGGAGTCTGGGGATTGATTTCTCACCGCAGAAAACTGAACTGGTAGTGTTTACTCGAAAGCGGTATCCAGCCCAACTGCAGCTTAATCTTTTGGGCAGAAACATTACCCAATCATTATCTTTCAAATACCTTGGGGTCTGGTTTGATTCAAAGTGCACTTGGAATGCCCACATTACGTATTTGAAGCAAAAATGCCAGAAAAGGATCAACTTTTTCCGTTCAATTTGTGGCACATGGTGGGGTGCTCATCCGGGAGACCTCATAACTCTTTATAAAACAACTATTCTCTCTCTTCTAGAGTATGGCTCTTTCTGCTTTCTCTCGGCAAGGAAAAGTCACCTTATAAAATTGGAACGAATTCAATATCGTTGTCTGCGTATCGCTCTTGGCTGTATGCACTCAACGCATAACATGAGTCTTGAAGTTCTGGCAGGCGTAAAACCCTCCAGAATCGGTTCTGGGAGCTTTCGCTCAGAATATTAATCAAATGTGGAGTGAAAAACGCATTTGTAATAGACAATTTTGAAGAAATGTTAGGGCTGAACACACAATCTCGATTTATGAGAATTTACCACCACTACATATCGTCGGATATGTGTCTTCCGTGCTATACTCCAGACCGTGCTCGCTTCACCTATAGCAGTTCCTCAATTCATTATGATCTTTCCATGAAACAAGCATCTCATGGAATTCCGGATCAACTTCGTTCTATTATTATTCCGCGTATTTTTACTGAAAAGTACCAACACGTCAATTCCGAAAAAAGGTTTTTCACTGACGGGTCTCGCCTCAATGGATCCACTGGCTTCGGTGTCTTCAATGAAAACTCTAGCGCCTTCCACAAACTTCAGGAACCTTGTTCTGTTTATGTTGCTGAGCTGGCAGCAATCAACTTCGCATTGGGGATGATTTCCAACATGCCCACAGACCATTATTTCATCTTCTCGGACAGCCTCAGTTCGATTGAGGCTCTTCGGTCGATGAAACCTAGTAAACACTCATCTTATTTCCTTTCAAAACTAAGGGAACAGATGAGTGCGCTGGTCGAAAGATCATATTTGATCACCTTTGTATGGGTCCCTTCACATTGCTCAATCCCAGGCAATGAGAAAGCGGACTCGCTCGCAAAGGTGGGCGCCCAGGAAGGCGATTTGTATGATAGACAAATTTCACACGATGAATTTTACCATTTAGTACGTCAGAGTACCCTTTCGAGTTGGCAAACCGATTGGGACACCGGAAATCTAGGACGGCTGTTACATTCCATCATTCCTATTGTTTCATCGAGGGCGTGGTTTAAGGACCTGCACGTTAGCCGTGATTTCATCCGTGTGATGAGTAGACTTATGTCCAACCACTACCAGTTGGATGCACATCTCTTCCGAATTAATCTCGTGGACAGCAATCTTTGCCGGTGTGGAAACGGTTATGATGACATCGATCACGCAGTCTGGCAATGCACGGATAATTACGCCGCCAGAACACGACTTTTGAATACCCTAGAGGCCCAAGGAAGACAACCTTATGTTCCTATAAGAGATGTGTTAGGATCGCGCGATCTGTGCTATATGCAATCGATTTATGTGTTTCTTCAAATGTCTAGTATAAGAGTTTAATCTGCTTGTGTTTTTGTTTTTCTTTATTCATTAGTTTGTGTTTGTTTTGTTCCGACATCTTGAGGAGTCTCATCGTCGCCCAATGGTAACCACAACCGGCCGAACACAAAAATGGAGCCCTGACCATTCCGCACCAAGTTATAGTGCTAGCGACAACTATCTGATGAGACTGCAGAACCCTATTTCCATGTTCCTCTGTCCAACCCATCCTCCAAAAATGTCACCTATTTTAACCTCGGGTAAACCGCGAGTAAACGGCCCAAGTCCTACTAATACTAGTATTAAGTCATCATATTATACAAAAACAATGAAATATCGGCTCCGTAAAGCTAACGCAATTGAGCCTCCCAAATAAATGAACTAGTAAAAAAAAAAA
>JASCZW010013311.1:0-26040 GCA_034211315.2 Aedes japonicus
AGATAAATTTGATTTTGCTGGAAGTGCCCCAATAGAAGTGGTTCTTCGGATTACGTTGAACATCCTATCATAAACAAATACAATTTACACCTAAACGTTTGCCGTGCGATATGGTCAAAGCATCGGTCGTCATAAATCAATGAGTTCATCAATACCTATGTCAATATCGAGTTATAGAACAGCAAATCAGTGAAAGTGCGCTTGAAGGGACCATCTTAGTAACCCAAAAAAGTATTCTTTCACTATGATTCTATAACTCGATATCTAGTTAAAGAATATCGAGTTGTAGAGAGTTGACTGTAATTATGTTTTTTATATATATATATATATATATATATATATATATATATATATATATATATATATATATATATATATATAGATATAGATATATATATATATATATATATATATATATATATAAGGAGTGTATCGAAAAGTAGTTATAAACATTCGATGCGTTATTACGCATAAACTACTGTATATATTTTTAGCGTGTAAGCGCCATTTGCTTTGTTTACATGTCAAAAATGATTATTCGGTTCATTCATTTCCGTTGATAAAGTTGTATTCAAAATGTCGCGAATTGAATTTGAGACTAAAAGAAAATTCTGCACACTTGGTGCACCGAAAAGGGTGTTACTTACAACCAGATTGCGAAAAGAGTAAATGTTCACCCGGCAAGTGTAAAACGCATCATCGAAAAGTTTGGTAAGGAGTGCTCCTCAAGGATTTACCAAGAAGTGGCCAGAAACCCGGCTCCAGCAACCCCGATTTGGACCAAAAAGTTGTGGATTATATTCAACGGATCAAATCTGCCTCTACTCGCGATTCAGCCAAGAAGTTCAGGACCAGCATCGGAATGATTCAACGAATCAAGCGCAGGAATGACTTGAAGACGTACAAAAAGCAGAAAGTGCCCAAACAAACTCCGGAACAAAAGTCTCGTGCCAAAACCAGGGCTCGAAAGCTGTACAGCTGCATTTTGTACAATGTCGACCAGTGCATTTTGATGGATGACGAAACATACGTTAAAGAAGATTCAAGAACGCTACCGGGGCCGCAGTTTTATACTAAATCTGTTGGGGAACGTGTGCCAACCGCAGATACGACTGTTGCGATGGAGAAATTCGGTCAGAAGGTGCTCATTTGGCAAGCTATTTGCACATGTGGCTTGCGTTCTTCAATTTTCTATACAAAAGGAACTATAAATGCTGAGATTTATCAAAAGGAATGTTTGAAGAACAGGTTGCTACCATTGTATAGAAAGCACCAGTCCCTCCTCTCTTCTGGCCAGATTTGGCATCGGCACATTACGCCAAATCCACTCTACAGTGGCTGACGGAGAATAACATCAAGTTCGTAGAAAAAGACATCAACCCACCAAACTGTCCCCAGTTGCGACCGATCGAACGCTATTGGGCAATAGTCAAGCGTATATTTAAGAAGGATGGTACAGTGTCACAAAACATGACCGAGAAAATTGGGCAGCGGCATCCAGGAAGTGCACAAAGGTCACTGTGCAGAATTTGATGGCAGGTGTCAAATCAAAGGTACGGGCATTCTACAGAAATGAACATGATGACTAGTTTTTCCGTTTGGATCTTTTGTAAACATGTTAAGCTATAATAAACTGAAATAGTATGTTAATTTTAACCATGTTTTCATGCCTATTTTATTATTTGGAAGTTTATAACTACTTTTCGATACACTTCTTATATATATATATATATATATATATATATATATATATATATATATATATATATATTATATATATATATATATATATATGTATATATATATATAGATATATATATATATATATATGTATATATATATATATATAGATTGGTGACTGTTACGATGAAGAAGAAACTGGCACAATGTATCGTGGAGGCATATGACTGCCTTAAAGTTGAAGGAAATAAAAAACCTGTTGAGGTAATTATTGAATAAAGTAGAACAAATCAATAAAATACAATGATTAAATAACTAAGAATGGTAAAATTATTAAACAATTAAGTTACCATTAATTGTTTCAAATATAGACGTTCAAAAAAAGTACACTTAGCTTTGAAAAATAAAATAAAGAATTAGAATTAGAGTGACCAAGCATTTA
Source organism: Aedes japonicus (assembly GCA_034211315.2). Lineage (NCBI taxonomy): Eukaryota > Metazoa > Arthropoda > Insecta > Diptera > Culicidae > Aedes > Aedes japonicus. The sequence continues at coordinate 2,123 of JASCZW010013311.1, forward strand.
CCAGTAGTACGAGTACTACTGCTCGTATCACTTTAGAGTTTAATCTTTACATATTCATTACTGTCATTTGGTTCTCCTATATCAAGAACAGGAGTCGTGAATAGTAAGGTCTATTCTGCGTGGATTATGAACGGCTCCATAGAATAAAAATGACTGTTTTTGCTTCCATGCCTAACTACTCTGGTTGGTAACATTTTCTCATGATACTATTTGTAGTCTGAATTCTTCTGGGAGCATAACGGACAACGTAGTGGAGAACACACTGGCTTCATACACAACTGGGTCCGTAACGAACAAGACAAAGGTTCAGGGCGGCGTAAGCGACGGGCGACCCTTGAGTTGACTGAAGACGTAACGCAAGCGATAGAAGATCTGTCTGCATCCGATGATTATCAGAACATTTCCGATCTGATGGTCACAACTTTTACATATCGTGAACAGCTACGCCACCAAAAAATTACTCCTTCTGATTTATGTTTGCAGTTTCCACATCTGCTGTGGCATGAAACCATCATGGTAAGGCAATATTGTAATTCGTTTATTCTAAGATGTTATTTCAAAAACTAATTCTGTTGTAGATCGATGATGAGTTCGATAGAATGTATCCGAATCGAAATGCTCATGGTACTCTCTCTTTGATTTCGGCGTTCACCATGATGCTGGACCATACGTACAAAGAAATTGCATGTCGTAAGTATAATCTAACTTAAACAAGTGTAACATCCCATCTTAGGAGAATTCTCACCTACTTAAAAATTTTACCCTTAGACTATTGTGTTGTAACAATTCAAGCTGAACAATGAATTAGGTCCTAAGTAATATTGAGAGATTCTCTTCGTCGACTTTCTCTTTGTTAGTAGTTTATCTATTAAACGATTTGCTAGTGATTTTGTGTGTGTGTGATCCTTAATTTCACTTTATATTACCGTACTGGGTGTTGTAAATACTTGAAAATGTTTAAAATACATAGCCGTAGGAACGCAAAGAGAAAGTCGAAGAAGAGTCTCCCAATATTATTTAGGACCTAATGTATTGTTTGGCTTGAATTCAATTGTGTGTGGCTTAATTAAAACCTTTACAGTGCCTTCCTGTTTCATTCTATCAGCTATTTCTGTCCTTGAAATTTGTTCTAGTTGTATTTGGACATACCGAGTGGTAAAGATCCCATAAACTAAACTAAGCACAAAGAAAGCAAATAAACAATTGCATCAAATTCAATTTTGTTCAAATCCCCGGTTTTAGGGTGGTTTGCACTTTGCACGTGGGAAACGCAGCCACGGCAGCAGAGCGATTTGCAGTTTCATGGTCCGAGTTTCCAATTGTACTCTTATTTCGTCACCTAGGTCTTTGCCGATTGTTCCCTGTCCTAATTAACTTCTGTATTAATTGGAACATTGTATTTTTTATGGGCGGCTTGTTGGGCCTTCCCCAATCCGCTGTCTCGCCGGAGGACCATCGTGCACAGCACTGTTAAGAGTCCCACGCTGGCACGAGGACGATGATCAGCCACTCCTAACATGGAGAACAGACGTTGTTTTGAGCCGCCCCTAACATTGAGAACAGACGCTTAGATAGACTGCACCCTTTGAAGAGGGCAGTCCCCTTCCCTGTCAGCATATGACCAAGGTCCCACCGGGTTGGTTACCCGATCTTTCCTATGGTTACTCATACCCCAATCGGCACCACGGAGAGGTAGGGATAGGAGTTACTGGACAAGAGGCTAAGGATCGCAGTAGGATCTATTATATACCTGCAGGTACGCGAAGTTTAAGAAAATCTTTGGACCTGAGGATACTTTTCCAGTTTGCAAATCTTGTCCCCGAAAGATATTGAAAAATAAGCAGGGTAAGATCTGACAAGAAACGAATATTTAAAAATCTCGGAAAAATCTCGTAACGGTATCTCGGACCAGGTTCCCGTGGGCCCATGAACAAAATGTTATGAAATATCCAATATTTCTTGAATTTTTATAACCACATTGCCAGGGTTTCTTTCTGAAAATATTCATAACCACTTGAGACCCCATGGGAACCTGTTCCGGATTGACAGGGTTGATCATATTTTATCAGATGGCCACAAAACGTTAATAAATATCCTACTGGCGAAATTTCATGAATATTGATACCCATATTGCCAGGGTTTTCTACAGAAAATGTTCATGGCCACTCGAAGCTCCTCGGGAAACTGGAGGACAAATCATCAGATGGCCACAAAATGTTGAGAAATATCCTACTGGCGAAATATCATGAATGTTGATACCCATATTGCCAGGGTTTCTTTCTAAATATGTTCATGGCCACTCTAGGCCCCACGGGAACCTGTTCCGGATTGACATTTCCGTGGAAAAAACATCAGATGGCCACTAAACGTTGAGAAATATCCTATTGGAGAAATTTCATGAATTTTGATACCCATATTGCCAGGGGTTTCTACTTAAAATGCTCATGGCCACTCGAGGCTCCACGGGAACCTGTTCTGGAATGACAGTTCCGTGGAAAAATCATCGGATGGCCACTAAACGTTGAGAAATATCCTACTGTAGAAATATCATGAATTTTGATACCTATACTGCCAGAGTTTCCTACTAAATATGTTCATGGTCACTCGAGGTCCCACGAAAACCTGTTCCGGAGTGACAGGTCCGAGGTCAAATGTTCAGATGGCCACTAAACGTTGAGAAATATAATACTGGCGAAATTTCATGAATTTTGATACCCATATTGCCAGGGTTTCTTTCTAAATATGTTCATGGCCTCTCGAGGCCCCACGGGAACCTGTTACAGAATGGCCGTTGCAGGAACAAGTTGGCATATGGCTCACAATAGATTAGGAAATAGTTTCTAGGAATTGTTACATAGATTCTGACATCCATTCTAGGAAATTCAATTGATGTTCCGATGTTGTGTCTCCGTACCGAAACACTGCCTCTGAAGCCCGGATTTACAGTAACCAGATGAATACAAATGGTCATTGCCGATAATGTCCCTAAAGCAAATGAGTTTTTGAACCTAACGTTGCCAAAATAATTAAAATCGGTCAATAACTGCCAGAGTTATAATCATTTGAATTTGGTGGGTACCCGGGTACCCTGTCGATCACTTAAGGGGTAAAAAAAATCGTGGTCCCCCCCCTTCGGCACCCTTGATACTATAAAAAATGTGTTTATGCAAAAAGTTGCCTTTCAACTATTTTGAAGATGTCACTGAATTTCAGCTTTCTGTTTTAAAATAAACTATGAAAATTCGTAACGCAAAACATGAAAAGGTACCCGGGTACCCTGTCGATCACATAAGGGTCAACACGGCTTTTAACGCGGTTTTAGGAATTAACGCGTTTTTTTTACGCGGTTTGTTTCCCCTGCGTAAAAAGCGACCCCAGTGTACTTATTAACCTATTAATTAGACTATATTCTGTGTATTAAAATATATTCCTTGTTTCCATATTCCAACAGCAACTATTCAGGCCCGGATGAAGGTGATGTCCGAATTGAAGTCCCAAGGAAACATGCGAAAAGCGGAACCATCCGGATTGCCGCCTCTTGAGGAGTATGCAGCTGTATTCGTTCGGTGGCTGCAGCCGGAAAAGGAGGATGTTGATCAATTCATCGAAGATAACCCAGGGGAACCGCCGTATATCCTTTGTTCAACTATGGCTTTTGCCGAAGAAAAGTACTACGTTATAATTTTAAGAACCGCTTTCGACTGCGGATTTGTTTTCGATAAGGCCTTTGATGTGCTCATTAAGTCATATAAGGTGCTCAATTTCAATGTGCCAGGAAAAGCCAAAAAAGTGGGTAGAATTGTTTAACCTTATTTATGATATCAATACAAGCAGCCGATTGAACTGTGTAAACAATCTGTTTGAAAGGATACAGTCAGCGATGCACGTATAATAAGATGTTTATAATTGACCTCGCTTATATGAATTACTTTTCTTTGTACAGATTTTTATTAAGAGGCTTTATTTTATCTGTCGAACATACGTCAGCGATACGAGTATAACAAGATGTTTATAAGTACTTTCGCTTGGATTAATTACTGCTCTTTTTATTATTAACGATTATTTTTAAGAAGCCATGTTTAATTAGTCGAACATACGATTAAAGCGTCAATTTTTCAATCGTAAATGATTTTGTTAAGTGCTCTACCAATTTAATGCATATGTTTCATTATGTATGTACAGCCGCGCTGTATTTAGTTAAGAATGAAATTGGAAGAACTTTTTCAAAATTGTTAAGCTTATATTTTATTTATAGAATCACAAGAAAACAAGCATCAAACAATAATTCTCATTAATTTTTATACAAATATGAATTGCAATGTATAAATTTGAATACATTATTATGGTTTCAGTTGAAAACCGAATCTATCGACTAGCGACAATCGATTTTACTGTCGATCCATACGTTGAACCTGATGTCGGAAGTAGTGCGCTGTATAGTGCATCAGATATAGTGCCATACAGTGAACTACTTCCGACATGAGGTATAACGTACAGAACGGAAGTAAAATGGATTGTCGCTAGTCGATAAATGCGGGTTTCAACTGAAACCAGAATAATGCATTTCAATTTATAAATCAAATTTATGCTTTGCAATGCATATAAGCATAAATATATGTATTTCAATGAATGAATTTGATTTATGCATTGAAAAGCATATATTTATACAAATATGCATTGCAATGCATAAAATTAATATATGCATTGGAATGCATATATTTTAAATATACATTGCAATGCATTTATTTTATTTATGCATTAGAATGCATATAATTATACAAATATGCATTGCTATACATATATTTAAAATATGCATTGGAATGCATATTTTTAAAATATGCATTGGAATGCATATTTTTGATATATTCTTATCAACGCATAAACCTGATTTATTCATTCTAATGACTGGATAGATCGAATATGGTTTTAGCATAGAATTTATGCTTTATAGTATATTTGTTTTTCTCCGTGTAATCCAAAAACAAAAAATCTTCAAAATCCAATCCAATCGAGCCAGCACCTGTAAAGATGGGCGTGTAAACTCACTCAACTAAATTAAATACAAACGCCAAAAAATGACAGGAAAAAAAGTCAAGTGACAAGCAGCAGCTCAGTCAACCGTGACACCCACATTGAACCTCGACGGTGAAATGATCTTAGGAGTAGTTTGCCAAAAACTTCTGCACTCCATCATTTTACGGAGAATGCTAATTTTTCGCACAAACAATAAACGTTAAGCATCAATAACAACAACAACAACAAAGGTTTAAAAAAACGTGCGTACTGACGGTGGCTCAAACGGCGGAGGTTGGAATTCTGCTTTGCGGGTGTGACGTGAGCTCAGTCCTGGAATGCAAAAACGACAAAAAAAAACCGGGCGTTTATCGTGAAAGGTCTTTAACCTGCGGTGATGCGTGTAAATAGAAGTGGTGCCGTGTGTTTATTGTTTTGTCATTAAAAGTGGCTTGTATATTTTGCTTACTTTGTCACGATTTTACGGTACAGTTTTTTTTCCATCCCTTCCAGCGCATGGCTTGCTGTTCGTTTACCTTTTCGTCGGAAAACAAATGATGCAACGGCAGCGGTTTGAAATATCGGTTGAATTGGTCGCAGTTGGTTGATCGACCGCCTAATAGCGAATTTGTCATTATGACGTTTTAATTATGCTCCGGTAGAGGGAGAGCCGGTCGGAGCTCATCCATCGCAGATCGTTGACCGTAACGCATGGATCATCAAAAATTCAATTTTTTGACCGCTGGAAACCTATTCCTACCCGTGATCGACCCTTGTTTTTGAGAGGCATGGTACCATTTATCAACACAAAAATTAAAGCAATAATTAATGGCCGTGCGCGGTCGGCCCTAATGTGGACTAAACCACTATCGGTGTGTGCGAAATTATATTCATACGCCACGAGGAATCATAATCATCATCATCATCAACAACAACCGCCAGGCAGTGCAAACTTGCCGGTTCGTCGCCATATGCGCCCCAGAAACAGTAAAACACCAGAGCTAAAATAAACTAACCGCTGAAGCAGACGTCTACATGGAAGCGGCGAAGAAGAAAATCGCGAGAGGGTCAGCGAAAGGAAGTACACTTCCTTCCTTGCGTCATAATGAGACAAAGATTAGTGGATTTGGCAGTCGTTTGATTGTCATTCTTAGACAGTTTTAGCCAATGGTGTGGAAAACGCCCACTAGATGGCTCCACTGATTGGCAGACTTCTCTCTAAATGCTTAGAAACTACACATCTTTACCGCTATATGTCTTTCCATGTATGAAGTAAAAAATGGGATTAAAGTTTAATTCGATTCAGCCTTAACGATAATCAGATACCGACTGTTTGTCGGGTTTTCCTCGAGCTAATGTCGCTATCGTGAAGCGCACGCACCTGTGTGTTCAATTCTTGAAGCTTTATGAGTTTGGAAGACGACAAAACAAAACCAAAGACGCCGGGGAGCGGAACAATTTGTCGGAGTTGATTAGACTGGGTAAGTTTTTATGGGTCGTACGGCAACGTAGGTTTTACAGTCAGGCAGGGTATTTAAAATTTAAATGCCTGTGTGGTGGAATTCCATCACACCTTCTTATCAGTCTTTGAATGCATTTTTTTTTTTGCGCAACCGAACGCTGCTTATGTGGCAGTGATAAGCGGTCCCAAGGTAAATAGAAACATTTTTACATACATACACCTGCCTGATAAAGAATGCCGGTGATTTTTACAATGTAGCTATATGTACGTACGAATTCTCCGAAACGAAACAAGCGAAAACTGCAGATAGCGGACGTATACTCGCATTTTGAGCTGACAGATAGCAAAACGGAGTTCGTTCGAAACGAAAATGGCGAACGACGTTCACTAAGTTAAATGCATTTCATTTGCCAAAATAGTTGCCATTGGTTCTGACAGTTCTGACGCACGAATCTCGTCTCTGATATAAAGGGTGTTCCGATCAAAATTTGGTCAAACAGTAATGTGTGTGACTCGATCAAAGTTTTAATTAATAAGTCAAATTCAAGTTCAGTTAATTCAGTTAGTTAAGCTTCCTTTTCACCGAATGCGAATTGCAGGTTCTTTCGTTTAACACCTGCCATAAGATTTTGTACAGTCTCCTTGTTCACTTTATTTGCCGCTGAACGCCAGTTTGCCTTGAACTGTTTCTCGCTCACATCAGTTTTTTGAGTCTTCCTAAGGTTCCGCTTGACGATGGCCCAATATTGCTGGGAGGGTTCTTGTCCTTGGGCACCACTAGAACGTTGTTGGCAGCATACCACTCCATGGAATTTTTTCCGCTGGTTAAGATGCCAAAATCGGCCAAAATAGAACGGAAAAATTCTATCTCTTCAGGAAAGGCAGTAGACGTTTTTGTAGGCACTCGCTCAGATAAATTTCCTGGTTGACGGTTCCGGTCGCAATGTAAACGTTGCTCTTCAAGCCACAGGTACAGATGGCCTGCCACACCAGATATTTCTTCACGAACTTTGACAGTTTAATGTGCTTAGAAATACCTGTCACCTTTTGCCGTATAAAATTCCTGCCCAGGAAGCTGTTTTAAGTCTGCCCTGACATAAGTTTCATCGTCCTGTACCACGCAATCAAACTTCGTCAGTGTCGTCGTGTACAACTTTCGCGATCGTGCTTTGGCCGACCTGTTTTGTTTATCGTCGCGATTTGGAGTCACCACTTTCTTGTAAGTCGACAAGTCCAGCTCGTTTTTTAGCTCTATTAACGGTTGAAGGCGCCACTCCCAGCTTCTTTGCGGCATCTCGGACGGAGAGGGTGGGGTTCCGCTCGAAACAGCGGACAACTCTTTTTGTCGTCGCTGTGGCCTCCGGCTTTCGATTTCCCCCCGATCCAGCTTTCCTGGCTGTCGACAAACGTTCACCGAACATTTTGAATACGTTCACATTCAACAATTTCGCCAACTTGACGTGAGAGTACTTTGAATTTTCACCATGCACTTGCAAAATTTTGATTCGTTGCTTCTCTTCCTTCGACGACATTTTGATAACTGTAGGGCTAATTTCAAAATCCATACCTCAAAATGATGCCTTGACGATGTGTGCGTGTAACATCTTAAAAATGAGGGGTGTGCAAAATTTTTCAATGCACGATGAAAGGAAATGCGTCAAGTTTTAGTTGACCAAATTTTGATCGAAACACCCTTTATAACACACAGTGATGAACTTGCTATTCTCAGTTCGTTGTAAACGTAAACCAACCACGGAAAATTATGTTCGATGACATTCGACAAATTTTGAAGTCACATGAAACATGATTCATACTTTGCATAAAAAATCCTAGTCATTGTGTGACGTATGTATTTCTTTTGATCATTGGTGTCTGTAGACTGGTTCATATAATTCTGCAAATTATGATCTGTCGAAGCCATAGTTTCCGTTGAAATCATCAATTGGCCACTTGAGCTACAGGACAGCTGCGTGGCTCTAGAATATTTAGAGCATTGTACACGGAAGAAAAAAAGTACCCATTTGAGCAGTTACGTGTGGGAAGCCAATTTTGGGTATAGTTGTGTTTACCGACCCGTTGGGTATAAATAACTTACTTTTGGGTAGAATTTACCCAAAAGTTATTTATTTTTACACAACGGGTACGTTAACACAACTTTACCCAAAAATGGCTTCCCATACGCAACTGCTCAAATGGGTACTTTTTTTCTTCCGTGTATTGTTTTCTTATGAATTTCCGAAGAAATTCTGATAATTTTTATGCGTCGCTAGACTAGCTTCTATGGGAATTCAGCCTTCAATAGACGTCGAATACGGTGGGTTACATGGCGGAAACTACTTTCTTAGCTGGAAAGGCTGCACATCATACAGGCTGTTTGGTTCCTTAGTGCAAATATCGTCAAGAACGATAGCCCAAGTAACATTGCCAAAACCATCCAGCTTTATTTAGTTTTATTAAACGAAAGTCATTAGACATAAATTGGTTTTATTATGGCACCAAGGGGTGCCCATAGGTTTCATACTTTAGTCAGATTTATGAGAACCTACGCAGCTTGTTTACAACGATCGTAAAACCTTGTTTCCTCAGCTTTCTTTTACTCCTACACAGAAAAAAAAAATCATGCCCAGATCCGTGAACTGCTGTCATGAATTCGAGAACAAGCTAAAAAAAAAACCGTGAACTGAATCACGTAATCATAAAATAAATAGCATTGAAAGTGAAACGAGTTCACGGTCCGTTTTCATTTTCGTGAACGCTTTTTTCTGTGTACCAAAGATTTTATTTCGACTTTATGAACTCGAAAATACTGCCTTGAAATGCCCTTTTAGGACTAATTCATATTATTTTATTATGGTCAGTTGAAAAAACTGTAAGAAACTGAACTTATTTGGGATATTTTGCTATCAAACAAAATTTACGCAATACTAGAACATTTTTCTTAGATATTATTTGCTAAATGAATCAGAAGAGCAGAGAATCGAATAAAGCAGATCAACAAAAACCAACCACGATATCACAGTGAAATTTGACAGCTGTGACCATTTGGCCATATGCTGGTTTTCGTGGTAGCCAATAGGTTTTATGAAGGTTCTCAAGTGGTCATAACATCTTTCACTAGAACATTTTCAAGTGAAAAACTTATTTACTTGTTTCCACAACCGTTTCTAGAGTGGGCCACTTTGTACAAATTTCAGCTTCAAAGAAGCATAGAGGAGGTGTTGGTAGACAAAACCGTTTTGAATGTAGTTTTATCATCAAAGCCGGGGGCAGTGCTATACGGCTGAAATAAAACTAAAATTGTTACTTGGGAGGAGATGATATTTGATGAAAAAAATCTTCTACCCATATGGTCAAATCTCAAAGTTTACGCAGTTATTTACCTTTAAATTTTTTTGGTACATGTTAGTCTTAAATTGACTTTAATTCAAATTGCTTCCTTCATTCGAAAGCTGAGGAAATTTCCTACATAACAGGTTCTTTTAAACTTTGAGTAATTATCATTCAGTGCGTATTTAGGTGTAGACAAGTTTTAAACATCTTTTTTTAAGGTTGTTTCTCATGTTTTTTCTTTTTTTTTTTTTTTTTCATAAAACACGTAATAACAGTAGGGGTTGATTCAACAAAAACATGGAGTTAAAAATCCTCTACAATATTGACATAAACTTTCTACCTCGCTTAGTTTTTTTTTGCAATTTTGTTTTTAATGCAACATGTTGGGCCCCCAATTAGTAGATAATAAAATCACGAATTAAACCCCACCGTGGTAATGTCTGTGCGCAGGATGCATCCAGCGTTTTGGTAATCTTTTGGTGCTTTTGACGATACTGCCATTCGCCTTCCTCTTCATAATAGCCCAAAATCTCTCTATAGGTCTGAGCTGAGGACAGTTTAGTGGGTGGAGATCTTTCGGTATAAACTGTATCCCGTTTGTTTCATACCACTGTAGCACTGTTTTACTGTAATGACTGTAATCTGATGAATGGCAATATTCGCTTTTGGAGACATTCCGTTCTGTACAGCTTTGAATTAAATGTCTCGAGCCGTATTTTTTTCCCGGTAGCTGTTTGAAATCGGCCTTTACATAGGTTTAATCATGTATGAGGAGACAGCCATTGAATTTTGTCAACACCTGATCATACAGTTTTCTGGCCACATTGTTCTGCTTTTGATCCCTATTTGGTTGTCTACAGGCATGGTATGTCTTGAAGCCTTCCCGGAGACGAATTCGTTGGACGGTACTGCATGTGGCGCAAAACTTTTTGGCTAAATCGCGGTCTGAGATGTTGGGGTTTGCCTTAATGTTTTTGATGACTTTGTTCCGCAGTTGACGTTTGACAGTACCCGCCGACGCTTGCTTTGAGGCTTGTGATCCGTCGTCAAAGTTTCTCTGTACTTTTTTAAAACACGCCACACGGTTTTTCGGGGAAAACTCAATACTTCAGCAAGTTTTGGTCCAGACCACGAAGGGGTTTCCAAATGATTGCGCACAATTATTCTTCTTCTTTCTTCTGCCATTTTGTTTTTCTCTGAAACACGTTCAAACTGCATCGCGAAAAAAAACGTCTGATGTTGTTTACAAATCCGACCACAGGTTCGCTGTAAGAATAAAAAATGTTTGTTCCAATACTAAATGGGCCACACCTTAGGCGCTGAATGACTGCCCGGCAAGAAACAATGATTGACAGTTCAATTCAGTGCATGCGAAATTACAACTTTTACGGATGATTCGGATCTTCTGGAGGAGGCAGTTTCAAGTGGCCACTTGAGGTCCTCATTAGGCCACTACATTGATTTTTTTTAAACTTCTAATCCCAACGATGAGTAGGAGTAACATTGTAGTGCTTGACAACGATTTTCACGAATTGCCACTTCTACGTTTCCATGGATGCTCTGGCCACCCGGGGTTATCATTGGGCATTTACATTGATATCATTCCAAAATACCGATTTACAACATGTCAATAAAAATTGATCAAAAACGATTTTCATAAATTGACCATGTTTACAGGTATTACAGTTTTCTCGAAGTTGTGACTTAACGGGATCTGCTGAGGTCCAGTGGATCGACTGGACAATTAGTAATTAGTAACTAAATTGATTTAAGACTATTGTATATGTGATGCTAAGGAGATTTTCCTCAGCAGAAGCCACGGAGTGGTGGGCAGTGGAACTTGGGATTTACGGCTTTGGTTCCTGAGTTCCCGGAATTTGGAGGTTGTAATCTCGGAGGAAGTGAGTGTCTAGACCGATTGCGAAATCGATTCGGTGGATTGGTGGTTGCCAGGTGAGGTTACCCTGGGTGTCTCTATCGCCTCGAGATTGCGTACTACCTAGTGATACAAATCAGAGGCCCTCCGTAGGGTACCACCCTTTTAACACCATTCCTCGAAGCAGCGAAGATCATTTCGGATCGGCGGACGGTCATCATCGTCAACTTTCATAGCGTCTTCCCTGGAATCCATTGAGCGCTGAATTCCTTCCGAATGCTGAAATCCGTAGGAGCGTTAAAACCCCTTCCAGCTATAACCTCCCAACGACTGTCAGAATCATCTCGCCGCAGACACGGTTCGGACACACGGTGCTATCCATGTGGTATACCCGGCGGCCCTTAAAACTCTAGCAGGCCATCCTACTGGCGCGATCCCTAGAACCATGACAGCCGGAGTTGTCGTACCCTTGGAATATTTGGCATCAGTTATTTTGGAACGGATCGGGGATTCTTGACAGACGACCTTCGTCTTCTGATGCATAAGTAGGAATTTTGAGGACCTAAGCAGGATCCTCCTTACAACATAAGGAAAGACTGCCGAAAGAAGAGCAACGCCAACGTTGTCAATGGATCGAGATCGGTCATCTTCATGTCTGAAAGTGTGAAAGCAAGAAGCGGCCAACAGTAGCCTACTCGCTCCAGCAAAATAGGGTTGCGAAACGGTTCAACAGAACCCTAATCGAATAGGTGCGTACTGTGCTAATAGGATCGAATGCGCCCAAGTCGATGTGATGTGAAGCCATGCTGGCGGCGGCGTTCATCGTCAATCGAAAATATCGTCAAGTCGCCAGGCAAATCGTGATTGCTCGTGAAGTCAAATTTCAATGAACAATGCTTTCCGTGGACAAAAGATAATCGACATTAAGAGAGGCTGAGAGCGCATCAATGAGGACCATGTCGAGCAGCCCGTAGAACCGTCCGGCCATAATGATCAAGTCCAACCTGGAGAAGAGCATGAAGATGCAGCGGAAGGTTTGAAATCCAGGAGGAAGGTTTGAAATCCAGACATGTGATGGAGATGATCGAGAAGCTTCAAGATCTTGGTTCCGGGTTCTCCGATCATCATTTTTTGTGGAAAATCGAAAGTTTCATCAACGAGCGAGTGAGTATTGGATCAGACGAGTGGAGGAAAGTATTGCAGCTGTTTCTGGCACCTTAAACTATGAAAACTTCTTTCAAATAATTTGGGACGACCTTATCCAATCATCTCCAGCTCCAAACAATCGAAACAATCCCAAAAAGGTGTGACGTACTGAACATTGCTTTAGCTAACAGCAGGGAGAAGTTCAAAATTTGACGACGATCACTTGATTTTTCGACATACGAACAGTATAAAGAAGCTGAAAACAACATCAAAAGGCTGGTAAAAACCAAATGCCGAGAATTTTGGAAGGCCCATTGCGATACTTTAAATCATCAAACTTCTATGAACGATTTATGGAGATGGGCTAAACGCTACAAAGGAACGACGTGTGTGTCACAACAACAACTAAGGGATCAACATACATCTTGCTCCACCGTACACAGAAACTCCGCCCTTGCAATACAGGGAGTGCGATTGCAACTCTCATCTCCAACGTGGATATTTTGCATTTCACGTTCTCCAGATGGCTTTCAAACAAGGAATGAAAGATATGAAGAGAAAGTGTTGAAAGTTCCGTCAGTGTACGGTAGGTTGGAAATAGAATAAAAGTATTGAAAAATGAGGGAAAGGGGATGGGTAAAGTAGTACTCGAACCAAGGACATTACCTTTGCCTAACATCCCACTGCGGGGTAGGTCGAGGCACGGACGAATCCGCCACCTCAACAGGCAAAAGTAACGTGTTGGTACGCGCTCATGTACTGTGATAGTCTCTAGCGGTAGTTTGTATGCACTCTGTTTTGATGCGCACATGGGAGAGGAACTCTCTCTTTGTTGGGTTAGTTTTGATTCGCAACGTCTGAGATCACTCAGGTTCACTCATGTACTTTTGTGTAGCCATACTTCCGACGAATTTGAGTCAATCGTACTCAAATTTGGGTTGTTTAGAAATAGCGTGTAACGTGTTCATCAGCCAGTCTCTCGCCGGAGAAAACACTGGATAACTTTTCGGAGAACAGGTGGCATATGTCCTTGGGGGGGATGAAGCGACTTCTCCGTTTAGCACCATTGAAAATGGTAGGCCGGACTCTCTGCGCTGCTCGTTTACGTGCTTCCAAAAAGACTTCGGATGCGACCTGAGTTTGCACTGAATCCCTCGTAAATATGACGACTAGCATCGACGGCTAACTCGCCTGAACTCATAATTGAGCCTGAGGTAATGGTTTCTCAAAGCCACTCTATTAGTTGATATTAGTTTTCGAACGTGCCAATATTCGAACTCTTCGGAACGTGCCTGTCAATGACATATGCCAAGACGTATGAAAAAGTTTCCAAGTTATCCAAGCAAGACTAAGGCTTAAGCTTCGTGGCAGGAAGAATAATCTAGTGGTACGAAAGGAAGATTCTGTTTTGGTAAACGCTGTGAATACGGTGGCGTGGTTTGCGGATACTCAGTTCAACAGGCGACAGATTGTACTTATCTCTAAATCAATCAGCAATCACTCACGGGTAACAGCACAACTGAAAAGAAACAACATAATACAGGGTGCGGCAGAAAATAATGCGAAAATTTGTTCTCTTTCTTTCAAATCCCATTTTCAACTAATTCAAGCAATAATATCAACATTTTCGAGTGCAGTTATTTTTAAAAAGTCCTTTTAAAAAAACTGTTCAATGTGTCCTCCATTTTTATTAATAACATCCTCGAGCCGACGTCGGAAGCCAGAGCATGCCTTTCGGACGTAGTCCTCCGACATTGACCGCCATGTGCGTGTTATGGTTGACTTCTGGGTTTCCACACTAGGGTGTGATATTTTGCAGGCTCGTGCTTCAACATATGCCCAAATCAAATAGTCCAACGGACTAAGATCTGCACTGCGTTCAACCATTGTTGGGTTCGATTGGACGTGTGACACGGTGCTCCATCCTGCTGTAGGACAACGTTTTGGTCCTCGGAGAAGTTGCCCTTCACCCAGGGAAGCACTTGGTCCTTTAAAACACCGATATACACTTCGGTATTGATTTTACCTCCAGCATCAATGAAAACAGGCGGCATTTTCAAACCGTTGGACGCCACCAAGCCTAACATCATGACACCAGCCGGATGTTTGGTTAGAAATTTGAATTTCACTTTTTCCGGAACGTTCTCCATTTTCTGCGGTGAAATGAACCGGTCCGTGCGGCTGTTGGCCACAGTATCGATGCTGAAAATCTTTTCGTCGGAGAACAGGATTATCATTTTTTTCCTTCATCAACAAGGAAAGCAATCTATTGGAACGAGTAACTCGTAGTTCCTTGACCCGTTCCGTAATCAAGTGGCGTTTCACTCTGGCTCTGGAAGATGCATGCAGGTCTTCTTTGATAATTCTCCGCATGGATTTCTCCAAAATATTGGCTTCCTTTGCAAGTTTTCTTATGGAATGCACCGGGTTGCGAACATTTTGACGAATTTGCAATAAAACAAACAGAATGTTTGGATGCAGCACTTGAAAGTAAACATAAACAAATACACTTTTGACAGATATTAGTCACTAGCTACACGAATTAATCCAATACTCATGTTTGAACATTTTCGCATTATTTTCTGCCGCACCCTGTACGCTCCCATCGGTAGACTTGTCTGTACTTAAATTAGTGGAAAGTCGAAGCTCAAACATCACTGAGCGAGTTGAAACTCTAATCAGAACTAAATATTTCAACAGCAGATTGCCCTAGATGGGTCCAAATGTTCGTCAGGTAAGGATATGCAGTTGACCATTCAGGGGACCAGGGATTCGCACCAAGCTTCCTGTTATGATATCGGTCTATCACGCAACGTCACGGGAGGAATTTCCTCATCGTATCAGACAGCCTTAGCAGCTTAAAAAGCTTATCAAACCGACGGCTACAATCTAATGTACCACCAGTCTTGTGAGAAATAAGGAACAAATTCGACTCTCTTAGCACCATTGACCACCATGGATTAATTAACGTTTATTCTACGAACACTAACGCATCCTACGTTCAACTTGTACTCCTAGATATAACCTACCTCTATTTTTTTTAAATATTAATACCTATTTCTGATTTGAACCTATTTATACAAACACTGCTATTGGAGCCAATCACAAAATGGGATAGTGGTTTACTTGCTCCAGGATATGGTGGAACGGCGAGCCTGGCAAACCAATACTATGAATCACAAGTAATTGTGATTCCCACCACCGGTTTATCAGCCCGGCGACCCCTATATCTCCCCAGGAAGCATTTTTGTTGTTTATTTTTCTGTGCTCGCTCGATCACTCACATCGCCGAATTATAGATAACCGAACAATACGAAACGCGCCATGACCGATAGCAAAATAGTGTGTAATAAAGCATCGATACAACCTTTTACAGCCGATGCTCGAAGCAAACTTTTTGTTCGTAAACTTTCAATTTTTACAAGTGTATCAATCATTTTTTTTTAGTTCCTTGATTGTCGAGATTTTCAGCCCTGGGCTGGTTTATCTCCCGTCGTAGTCAAATACCTTTTTTGGGTACTTCCGTAACTTGTCCGGGGGTGAGATTTGAACTCGTGACTTTAGCGTGAAAGGTATGGATGTTAACCAATACGCCAGGGTCGCCTCCGAGTATCAATCCTTTAGAAGCTTCTTAAGAACAATCTATGCGAATCCATCGATTTGGTAAAAGTAAGACTGCGTTGATGCATTTCGTGCCTTTTGGCAACTTTATGCTTCTATTGATGTTTAGGCTCATTGGTTTAGCATCAACCAGGAGAGACTTGGTCCAGGGGCGTAGTGAGGCGGTGGCGAAAGTGGCCCCCGCCAGGAGCGCCAGGCCACAGGGGGCTGAAGCTGAAGGTGCTCGAGCTGTTTTGTAAAATTTCGTATTTCAGGCTCAGGCTTCTGGATGTTAAATGGTTTTACAAAGAGCTGAAACACGAAGAAGAATGATGTAGAAGGAGATGTTCGCTCATCACCATGAGGCACCAAGAGTGAACAACAATGTCTTTGGCTAGAATGAAAGATATGAAGAGAAAGTTTTGATAGTTCCGCTAGTGTGCGAACTATCAAAACTTTCTCTTCATATCTTTCGTTCTAGCCAAAAACATTGTTGTTCACTCTTGGTGCCTCATGGTGATGAGCGAATATCTCCTTCTACATCATAATCGTTACTCCTCGCACGGAGAATATATAACATAACAATTAATGTACGAAGAAGAAGTTAAACATCAATGGATGCTTTACAGTGTTTTGTGGAACGCTGTTTTTTTTTTGTTTTGCTGTTTGGTAAGTTTATGTTTCGTACCATTTTCTCTGATTTCGGAAAAGGATTTGATGATTGAAAGCATCTAAATCCAATTATACAAACTGGAACTCATCGAGACACCGAGAATGTTTCTTCCTGTGGAAGGATTTTGAAAAACGGATGTTACCTACTTGGTAAAACTATTGGTTTTGACATTTTGACTTTTTGCATGAAATTCAAAAAGTAACTGAGAAATGGCGAATCATTTCAAAATTGTGGTCATGACATATGGGAGATAATCTGGATAAACATCGACAAAATGAACGAATCCCTGCAGTCAAAAACCATCACAATAGACGTGGCCAGTAAAATTAACAGAGGTTTACGATTATCATTCGACGAAATGAAAACTGATGTAATTGACCGTGTAAAAAAGTATGCGAAAGAAAAATGCATTGAACTTGGCATCGACAACGATTTTCAAGTAACACGACAGCGGAAAATGATAAAAATCGATGACACTACACATGATCCAGCATGAAGCAAGCACGGTATTTCACAAAATACTGCAACAAATGGAGTAGCGTGAATCAACGGAATTCTCATTTTTTACAGGACACGGACTCGCGTCTGTGATTATTACACTATTAAAGGAGGTCGCAGCAGACTTTGGACTTAAGTATGCTATTGATATTGATAGAGTATAGCTTGTATCTAAAGTAGAAGTTTTTAAACGGCAAATTGGTGATATGTTGCCTGACAAGAAAGTTGTAAGACAGACTCTCTGGCTTGGCCATTCTTTCGATAGAAAAGGAATCGCTACCAGATCTTGATGTAGATTTTATTGGTGATCAGTTTGCTTCAGCTAAGGAAAGTAAGGCGAAGTTATGAAGTGATAATACACTCAACAACATAAAACCCAATGATATAATTATCTCCAATACGCTCAATCAATCGCTATGTTTTGTGATACATTGGATGGATTAATATTATTTGAGATAACTCAAAACAGACGTCATCTAAATTTTGTATATTGAGAAAAATGCTTAGAGGCGGACCAGAAGATTCGATGAGCTACCTCAAAGATTTTTTTCTGTTTCTATGGGAGAAAAACGGTGTTTTTACAGTGTTGTTTTGTCAAGATACACACTGAAAATTTATTTTCGTAAGTTAGATATCACTTGTTTCGTAAACATGGATTTTGTACATAAAACAAATGCCTTGTAAATTGTATGAAACATTCTTAATGCTTCTCATCTGGAAAAATGCTATCATTACACCTCTTTATACATTGCACGCAATGAACTTCATGAAGATCAACCAATTGCTGCTTCTCTTCAATCGAACTCCTACATGTTGGTATTGCTGCTCGAGTGCATGGGATCATTGATTTTTTTTCAATTACATACTGAGTCGACATAGAAGATCTGTCAGTCAATCATGCAACCATCAAAGAAACGTTTCTTTTTTATTGATAACAAAATATTCGTAGCAGTTTATATTGTTTTCGTACAATGCACGAATGTTCTTTCCGTGTCAATAAATGCTTGGTGTTTTAGACAGTTACGCGTGTGCATTGAGTACGAAGGTAGCTTATTGAAAAGTACAAATCGATTCACAACGAATACAACGAATAGATTTGTTAGTCTTACCGTAGATTTCGTGATAAAAACAAAAATTAATTTTCAGTGTGGGTGAGAGGGTCGTGGAGGAAAAGTACATTTTCAGTACAAACTGTGAACAAACTCGGTGGTTATCCTATACAAAAATCCAACACAACTGTAAAGTGAATATTTCAACACTTGATAGTACCCGCTAGATTTTAAGGTTTATACAATCCTTTTTGTTTTTTTTTTTAAATTCCAGTACAAGCCTAGAATTGTTGAAAGTACTTTGGGTAAGCGCAGAGCAGATAATACACCCGTCGATCGAGCGCATTGTCACAAAGTGAGGGCTCGATTCTTGCTCCAGCCGGTGGAACTTGAAAATGTCCCTTCTCTACTGGTCCATCGACGGCTAACTCGCTTGGACTCATAATTGAGTGGTTTCTATTAGTATCGAAATTCGCTAGTTTGCCAAGGAAGGTGCGACTCTTTTCGGTGGACTCTCTTCGGAACGTGCCTGTCAATGACATATGCCAAGAAGTGTAATCAAGTTTCCAAGCTATCCAAGCAGGACTAAGGCGTTAGCTTCGTGGTAGGAACAATGGTCTAGTACTACAAAAGGAAGATTCTAGTTTGGTAAACGCTGTGAATACGGAGGCGTGTTTTGCAGATACTCAGTTCAACAGGCGATGATGATCTATGCGATTGTGGTAGTGGAATTACATCTCCCAACCACCTAGCCTTTATCTGTGTACAATAAGATTAATTTCGTCGTGATTTGCGGAGAATCATTATCAAGGAAGGAGCTCTTCCAGATAGGGAATTGACATTGAAAACGAAAAACATGTCATTACACGAAGAGCTGGCTAATGTCTTTATCAAGTCAGAGATTGATTTACATATAACTAACCCCTTCTCTCCTGGCCTTAATTTTGTTGTAAAACAAGAAGCCAATAAATTTATTTTGAATTAAAAAAAAATAGGTGTTCTAGGACTTCGACAAAATAGGGTCTACTTTGTAGTCTGAAGTTTACTCACTTAAAACCGTTGATAACCTGCTCGACGAGTAGAAATCATTCCATCTCAAGCTACCAAATGAAGTCAACTTGGATAAGAACTTTTCTTCAGCCTCGTTCCAACCATTTCCAAGCGAGACTTCTGAAGCTTCACCTGCACGCATACGTAATTCGCCCCAGTGTTTTGTTATCATCATCCCATACCGACACCGCGGGTTGTGTTAATTTAAACAATTTACACTCGTCATCATCATCATCGGACGGACCATCATTGCCTTAGTTATCTCCATCATACGCGGCTTAGAAAGGAAGAACCCGTGCTGACAGTCAGTCAGTTCCTCCGCGCCGCTGGTGTTCGTGCTATCTTGCTATATACCGACGTGCCGTATGTATAAAGACATGTATTAGGACGGCTCGCCTTACCCGTGTACTCGTGCTTTAAGACGGGTTTTTTTTTGTTTTGATAATTTCGTTACCTGTTAACAGGTTTTTGCGTTTTAGATGCCATTGACTCGGTCAAGAGTCGCGAAGAATGGCGATCGCAGTAGGTCTACTGCTCACGTAAGGCCCTTTAAATCGTCGGAACACAGGCGTGTTTTCGCTGAGCTCGTTTGTTTTCGGTCGAAAACAAAATTCATCCATTTATACGCCAGTACGAAACGCGGACGAATCGCGGCAAATCGAATTCAGCCGCAGCTTTTACTTTTTATTCCCGATCAACGAATTCAAACTTTGAAACAGCGCCTGGCAATGAATATTTCATGTGAGGTTCCATTCGTGTCTTCGTTTTTATGTGGCAGAACGATTTTGATGGCCAAAAAGAAGGCATTCAATATGTATGATTTTCGTTCAACTGCTGCCGGTACTCGTTAGCGATTAACGACGGATAAAACTCTTTCTGCAGGTATTATGAAATTACTAAATTTCCGCTCGCACGTTCTAATCGGTCATATTCGCAGTAGGCGGCGGCATATGCGGGTGCATCAGCAAGTCGCCGGACTGACCACAATTTTGTAGCCATTTTTGGCATGTCTTGCAAATTTCGGTACAATGTGAGCGTGTGTCATCGGCGGCCATGGCGACAACGACGATGATCTCATTTATGATAGGCAGAGAGGAAATTAATTTTCTCCCACGACTCCAGACGACGACACTGGCAAATTTGGAGCTTCGCTGCGCTGCATTGGAGCGGTGATTGATGGTGAATTGAATATTCCGTTTTAGCGCAGTGCGCTTCCACTTTGATAGATATGAATGAAAAAATAAGGATCCCACCGTAGGTTTCAGAACATTTCATCATACATCAGTTTCGAATCGACCAAAAGTCAATTAAGTCACCACCAGCAATCGCATTATCGGGATTTACTTTCGAGTGTGTTTGTGTTCCTGTGCGCCTCAGTAACGGTGCGATGCATCACGTTCTTATCTCAATATTTACGTCTCGCGACCACGTCCATGGGTTCATAACATTTCCATCTTCCATATCGGTAAACACCGCTTTTACTACATAACATGGCCGGTATGCATTATTACAAATATGACACCGATCATCGACGCTCAGCAGCAGCAGGTCGTCATGTCGAACGGTGATGGGCGGAAGCGGTGGCGTTTGACCGACCAAAAGCGCAAACTACGCTCTCGCTGACGACGCTGGTAATGCGATAGGAGTTTAGTAGCTTCAAGACTGGCTGGCATCGCGAGTGGGCATTTAAATTTTAAATCCCACTTCACAGCGCTGCTGCCGTGCGTGTTTTTTTACGGAGCGATTCGGAACTGGCAAAGCGGTTATCTCAGCTGCGCTGCGGCGGTTGTGCTCTGCCCTGCTGGGTGGAATGGTTTGTTGATTCGATCGAGCTGGGAATGGGAAGAATGTTTCATCCAGTCAGTGTGAAAAGTTGGTATGTTTTGCGTCTAGGTAGGCCTCGCTATTATGACGATACATTTGAACCCTGAAGAAAAAAATGACGTGGATTAGGCTTGTTTGGTGGATTTTTTCGTAAAGTGTTCAATACATTCTTGTTGGATCTCATCTGATGCGCTATAAGGCTTTGAGTTACTCTATTGCTTAGGATCCTAACACAAAATCTGAGTCCAGGCGATATAAGTTATAGAAATTCTTGGACAAAATTAGTCGTTGTGGCCATTTTTGATGCCACCGATGATAAGGATGTTTTGAAAATGTATGATTCACGATATGACATTTCTGTACTGCACCTCATACCTCATGTTAAATTCAACTTTTGATACACAGTTACGATAAGCGGCTTTTCGATTGGCTAGAACTCAACTGTCGCACAACATCGTAGCTATGAAAATACTTCACGACGTGTTTAACTCCTGAACAAACATCCTACTCGGATTAGGTACACTAAGATCTGTATCGACATTAATCCGGACACCTTCAAATCATTGTAACTTTTGATTGCACGTACACGGAGAAAAAAGATTGGTAAACGCAAACATATTCTAGTTCCATTTAACCGGAATTTCACGTTGAATTTGGCACAAACATCATATTAATTTGATTTCACTACCTACGGTGTTTGAAACAAACTAAATTTTTGAGTAATTGTTTCGGGATTTAAGCAGTTAAATTCAACTGATATTCGTTTGAATTTACCATTATGTTGGTTGTTTTATTATGACAGCTACAAAAACAAATAGATTTGTTGGTTGATTCAACCAACGCTTATGGTTTGTTTCAAACAAAGTTTAGTTTGGTTCAACCTGAACAGCTGTTTGTAACAAACAAACGAAAATGTTTGAAACAACATATATTTCCGTTTACAATTACCTACGTTTTTCTATAATTTCAGAAAAATGTATTCGAAAAAAGCTTACAAACATTAGAAAAGTGCACATTAAGATAGTGCACATTAATGCGAGCCTTTTTACTGTTTTCAGGTTTGTTTGAAGAAAATTTTGTTTATTGCATTATTAGCAGCGATAATTTGATCACATAAGAAAAACGAAGTCTTCTTATCATGACGTGAAAGTAGAAAACACCTCTTGCCTCAATTTTGTCCATATGATCTGCGATAGGTATCGGCAATTTCCTTCCTTGGTTGTCCAGTCTGGATGATTGGGATCGCCTTATGACCGTTCGAATCTTCTATCGCCTTAATGGCAGCGATAATTGAGAGTATTCCGTCGGATGACTTGATTTGGCTGATGTCATGGCCGGCCGGGATTATGTATAACGGCGCTTGAACTGTCTTGAGCTGTAGACATGCTCATCCTCCTTCTTGTTTTCCTTCGATGATTGAACGATTTTGCGAAGCTGTAACCAATATTTCGTTAGGTGAGAACTGTTTTACATTTAAGTTTATTTGGAATTTGTCCTTACCGTTACTATTCGTCGATCTTGCAATGGTCGAATTATTCCATGGTTGGTTGTAGTTGTCGGATGTTGAATAGAAGATCGTGCAAGTACTGCCGTCGACATGACCGCAATCAGTTTGTCCGCTCTCAAAGTGCTGATCAATAATCGGAGACGAACGGATGGAAACATTCCACATATCCCAATAGTTGCGGAACATCATCGGAACGATCGATTTCACTAGAGTATTTTTTAAATCACTGACAGCGTAAGACTCGACACAACTGGTACACAGATTTCGAACTGAATAACGTCTCTTTGATGGGGAGTTGTTAACTGACAACATCAGAACATGCAGCGGGACTGCGTCGATGACGTTTATGTAAGGTCCGGCCATCAGGCAGTTTACTTGTGATGGAAGCAAAATTAGCAAACATTTCTGGGCAAGTAAGTTACGACGTCAAACTATCGTAACACTCAATATACTGTGAAATGATAGTTTGACATTACCTATAAACAGCAGTACCGTGAAACGATTCACATTGTGAGGAAACTAAAATTCCGCAATGTATACATTTCCATGTCTCATTAACACACGTTGCTCGGACCTTTCATAAGCGTCATTGCGAATGGATGATGGAGAAACAACCCAAAACAAATAGTTTGTTTCAAACTAAATTTTAAGTTATTTTCTCTCCAAACAAAATATTAGTTTGATTTAACCACCGATTTGGTTGAATTAATTAAAAATGTTAGTTTGTTTTCCATAGTCAGCACAACCTGTGTTTTGGTAAAATAAACCCCTTTCAAGGTGGAAACAACAAAATATTACATAAGAACAACCATAATTTGAGTTGTATTGTGGTCATATCTTTGGGTAGAAACAACCAACCTGCCAGTTTGTTTCAAAACACAATCGTTGGT